>PVLC010026612.1:0-22564 GCA_004027655.1 Graphiurus murinus
AAATCCTGTATTGTTTCTAGTATTAAAGCTCTGAATTGTTCTTCTGGTAGTCTCTGCCATTCTGGGTTGGTGAGATCTGTTATTGAGGGGTTGTGGTGGCTCATTGTTTCTTTGTTATTTCTCCTTCCCATGGTTTCCCTGTTCATCGATTTATATCTTTGCTGTTCTTGCAAGTTTTCTTGTCCAATCTCTGTAGTTGTGGTTTAGGGGTGACAGGGTGTATTCATAGATAGAGTTTGGTTGAGAGGTCGCCGTAATAGGTGCAGGGATAGGGTAAAGAAGGGGGTAAAGATTAGAGATGGTAGATATTGATATGTGACAGGAAAAAGAGGAAAGGAAGAGATAGGAGGTAAAGTATAGCAGAGAGGAATACGGGGGGGTGTTGTTTGTAAAAGGGGTAAGGAGGGGGTTCAATGAGCTAAGCGAGAGATAACAAATCAAGTATTCATCCAAATAAACATAAACAAATCAAAGCAATAACAGAGTTTAGACAGATCAAAATTGAAAACTTAACACCAAAAGAGAATGAAAAAAAACATAACAAAACAAAACCAAAAACCAAAACCAAAAATAACAAAACAAAACAAAAAATAAAAAATAAAAACAAAAAAAAGAACAAAAACCCCAAAATCTACAAATAGCAAACAGTCACTAAAACCAACACTCTACTAGTTCGTAAGTACCGAGCTTAAATTTTCACGTGTGTCTTTGGCGTTTTTAATTTACTTACTTATTTTAATTTGCTCTGTCAGTGCAGGCAGAGAGTTGCCTACTACTAGTTTATGTCTCTGGACTCTTCCCTGGGTCTGGCTGCGTCTCTGACTCTGCTTTTTGCTTTATCAGTCTAAAAGCCAGGCCTTTCCTGAGCCCCTGTATGCACTGGGTTCCTCCACCCTTCTGGCCCTGTCTAGGCTCTAGCAGGGCGGATGGCTGAGTCTATCCTTTGTTTTGTGAATCCCACACCCTGCACCCAAGGTGCGCGTGGCTCAACTTACGTCTCCCTGCAGCTCGGCCTGTTCCTGTTCTGATGGCTGGGGGCGCAAATGGACATTGATGGTCTGTGTAGCTAGCAGGAAGTTGGTGGGAGGGGCTGGCGGCAAAGATGTCAGCCTCCGTTCCCAGCGTGTGCAGGCTCGGTTCTCTGCTGTTCGGCCTGTTCCACCTCCTGGAGAGCTGGGGGCGCAGTCAGACAATGATAGTTTGGATAGCTGAGAGGAGGATGGTTGGGAGGAGCTGGCGGCTAAGATGGTGGGAGCCTCACACTGGCTCCCCCAAATCTCCCGATCTCCACCCAGGAGCTCCAAGTTCACGCCCAGGCTTCAACCACTCCCTCTCTTCTTCCAGTCAAGAGGCTGGGCTCCCAGCCAATCTGCTTCAGGCTCACTTTTCCATCCCTGGAGCAGAGCGCGGAGGCTGACCTGCCTGCTCGGCCTTCCCAGGTTGCTGAGGGGTGCAGGCTGGTGATAGTCTGGCCAGATGGCAGGTAGCTGGGTGGGAAGGGTTAGCAGGGGAGATGGCGGGCCGCCGCTCCACGGCACGCCGGCTCCCGCCGATTCGCCCTGTCCCTCCCGGACTCAGCTCCTCCGCTCCCGCCTCAGGCCCAGGCCTCCGCCAAGAAGCTGCGTCCCACTTCAGGCTCTTTGCGGTCACAGTTCCGCGCTGAGGCGATGCGCCGGGACAGACCCCAGACCCGCGGGTGCCCACGCTGAATGCCCCAAGCGTTCTGGTCTCCGCCTGGGTGCGGCGCGGGGTGCTGGGGGTGCTGTGCCCCGGGGCCCACCGTTCCCAGCGTCTGGGTGGCCCCCAAGGCTCCTGGTCCTGCCCTTCCACAGCCTACATCCTCGATGTAGAGCCAGGCCGCTGCCCGCCCCGGCAGAGCCAGGCTGGCGGGGGTCCGGGCGGAGCGTGGATCGCTGCGCGGTGGCGTCTTTTCTTGTCCCCGCTCTGCTTTCTTGATCTTCTTTATTTATTTGTGGTTCAAATTTCGCTTTTTTCCTTCTGTTGAAAAGATCTTTTTATGGTAAATTTAGATCAAAATCACCGCGTTTGTGGAAAGACGTTTCACTCAGTCGCCATCTTGGATCTCCTCCCCCGAGTTTATTGCATGGTATTTTAACAGAAAGAAAAATGCTAGTTATAAGGGAGCAGACTTGAAATACAAAACACAAAGGCAGCCACCAGACTTACTGAGTGCCTACTGGTGCTATACAGTGCATTGAAGACACGCAGGAGAGCAAATTGCTTGCAGTCAGTCAGTAGCAGACACTGTCCATGCCCTGCCCATGGGCCTTGCCTTGACAACTGCAGTGCACACTGACCTCTCTTATAATTGTCAGCCCACGTATTCCATTGCTGGGGACCCTTCTCTGGGTGTCAGAGTTCTCTATGTATAGGGCAGGGTTCCTAATGCAGTGGTGTCCTGAGGTGGGATTTTTGGGAAATTACTGGATCACAAGGGCTCTGGCCTCATCAGTACATTCATCCATTGATGCTTCCTAAGCCAGGCTGTTGGGAGGTGGTAAAAACTGTAAGAGCTTCAAGAAGCTATAAACATTGAAGGAGTGGGTCCTTGGGGACATGTCACTGGGGACTATATCTTGTTCCTAGCCCTTTCCTCTCCCATATCCTTCTACCCCAGTGTTCTGCCTCAGTTCAGGCCCATTGAGGCAGCCGGCGATGGACTGAAACCTCAAAAATCCTGAACTAAAAAAAATCTTCCCTCCTTGAAGGTGTTTTCCTCAGTTATTTAACACAGGAATGACAAGCTACTTAACAGAGTCTCCACTGAGTGGTGTAGCATATAGTGAAAAGCACTGTTTCTCTTCAGCCAGAGCTCAGGGAATGTTACTAAAAATGCAAAGGAAAGCCATTTTGTTCAGGGCACACTGGCTCAAATCACTGTCCTCTGTTAATCTATTTACCTGGTGTGGAAATAGGGCACTGCTGAGCAAAAATAAGAAGTGTGATATAAGCCCCTATCTTTACTCTTGTTATCTCACCCAACCCCTTTGGCATGGAGAATCTCCTTGCCTCTAGAAACAGAGAGACAAGATGCTAATAACATTTCTTTGTGTGGGGGTACTGGGGAGTGAACCTAGGGGTATTTTACCTCTGAGCTATACCCCATCCCTTTTTAGAAAAAAAATTTCATTTTAAAATAGAGTCTTGCTAGGTTGCTGACAGTCTCCCTAAGTTGCTGAGGCTGACCTCGAACCTGTGATCCTCCTGTCTCAGCCTTCCAAGTACTGTGATTATAGGCATGCTCCATCACACCTGGTCAAGAAGATACTAATAACATCTACTGTCGACTGCACTAGAAATCTTGCTCTGAGGGGCTGTGGCTGCCGTTAAGTCTACCACCCCAGAATGGCATTTCACTTCATTCCCTTCCTTCTCTTCTATAGGAAAGTGTTGTTCCCAGGGTTCTACCAATGGGGGAGGTGGGTGCTCAAGGAAAAAGACTAGATTCCAAATTCTAATCAACAGCTTGTCAAGGTGCAGGAAAAATATTGTGTTCTCAAGTGAAAGATATCTTCTGTCATGTCTTCTTTTAGCTAGATATGTGGCAGGTGCATGACATATTAAGTATCCAGCACAAATAGCACATTTGTGTAGCTTAGTTCATCATGTTCCCCTTAGAAATGAACTTTCTCCTTCTGAATAACAGTATAAAGTTGTTGTGCTGGTGGTTTTTCCTGCAGAGATAGTAATAAGGATTTGGATGTGACAGAGTCTGTGTAATGGGGAACCCTGGCTATGACAGCCTGCTGGTTTCACAGAAAATAATTTGATTTCTGAAATCATTATTTAAGGAGCAGATCAATTTTTTTTTAATGAGCACTCCACCTGCTATACAGAGAGCGAAGGAAAGGTGCCAGGGAATGAAAGCCTGGTGAGGGAAATTAGAGATGACTAAGTGTTCTTAAGAAGCCACATCTAACACTGGGCATAAAGGCTGGCATTGGCAAGGGGCCAGCCTTGGGAGAAGGAGCTGACTATATTCCTCGCCAACTCCAGTGGGCAGAGTGAGCAAAGGGGAAGCTGGAGAAGAGCAGTCAGGGCGGATGAAAGTGGGTAGAAAGGAGGCCATTAATTCAGTCTTTCAGAATAATCTGTGCTTTTACACTGCAGCTGTTATTTAAGTTCAGGGAACCAAAAAAGAAGAAAGAAAGGATGAAATCGCAAGATGACTTCTAGAAGAGATACCAATAAAGAACACAGAGCTGTCTCTCTTGCTTTATCATCAAGCTTTGTGTGTTTACTGCATAATTCTCTCTGGTCCTTGCTCCTCCAGCAGGGCATCTTGTGAAGAGAGCTACACTGGTGTGTTATTGTGTATTGGACAATCAGCACACTTTGTGTTTCTATCACAGGTAGTATATTTGGATTTAAAATGGGAGATGGGGTGGCATGGTGATGCATACTTGCAATCCCAGTACTTGGCAGGCTGAGATGGGAGGATCATGGATTCAAGGACAGCCACAGCAACCTAGCAAGACCCTGTTTCAAAGTGAAAAGTTAAAAAGGGACTATGTGTGTAGCCCAGAGCTACAGTGCCCCTGGGTTCAATCCCTAGTACCACAAAAAAATTTTTTTTAATTATCAAATGAATGAATGAATGAATGAATAAATAAATAAATAAATAAAACGGGGAGGGAGTCCAAGCTTGCAGAATTCATTTATTACGAGGGAATGGCAAAGAGTTGGTAGAAAGCCAAGTTTTGTAATCCCATTCCTGTCACAGATCCAGTAGTTGTGAGTTCAAAAAACATTAACTCTCCAGAATTCTGTTGAACTATTCATCACATTGCTTTACACGGGTGGAGTATAAAATGCAAAATATGATTACAGAATTGTGTAAAGAAATAACACAGGCAAAATACAAGACTGAATGACAGAGATATAGACACCATCACTCCTACTAGCCCCATGCTTTGGTGAAAGCATCTTCAGAAGTTGCAAGTTTGGCCACAATGATGTTTGAATTTATTATCAACACAATATCATACTCAATGTGGAAGTGAGTCAGTCATAGCTGGCCTCTTGTCAGAGTTTTCTAGAATATGATGGATTGTCCTGTAGCCTCTCTATACCTGTGGCACTTTGTCAGGTGACCACCTAATGTATAATATCATATATTATACATTATATATACACACACACATTTTTAATTCTTTGTCCTTGGTCAACAACAAAAGGAAATTTGGCCTGAAATCCCATGTGAGCTTCCTTGGGATTTAAAGCCCACTTTCCTGAGACAGGATTAGGCAAACTAAAGGAAAAATCAAGAAAATGAACACAAACACGATTAGACTAGACCGGCCCTCCAGTCAAGTCATGTGTAATTTCCAATAGAAAAAGATTTAATTATGCCATCATGACCAAAATCACTTATTAAGTGCCCATTTATATGTGATGCTGGATGGGGAAGATATATAGAAAAAATCAGACTTGGTCTCAGCCCACTAGACAGACAATAATGAAATGGAGAGATATTCAAGATGGGAATTAAATACATTAATGAATATTTACGTTCAGTGCAAATATAGCCCCCACAGAGTAGGCTGGAAACTCAAATAACTAAAGAACAAAGCTCTGGACTCTTCTCGCTTGGATGCATCGGATATCGGATGCAGAAAGTGGGGGAGGAGGATGGAGGAGGCTGTTTGGATCACCTATTCTCACTGTGATGTATGCAACATGTTATTTCTCCATTGGAAAAAATATGTGTGTGTGTGTGTGTGTGTGTGTGTGTGTGTGTGTGTGTGTGTGTGTAAACTGGGGATGGAGGGGGAGTTCTGGACTTGAGCAGCCAGGAAGCTGGTCTCTTCTTGCCCAAACCAGAGAAACATGGCTGAGTCTCTGTTGCTCCCTGCAGCATGCACTAATATAGGTCACAGTAGATTTATGGGAGAGAGAGAGAGAGAGACAGAGAGACAGAGAGAGAGAGAGAGAGAGAGAGAGAGAGAGAGAGAGAGAGAGAGAGAGAGAGAGAGAGAGAGAGAAGGAATATGAATACTATTCATCATGAGCTTCTGAACAGAGAGAGAGAGAGAGAGAGAGAGAGAAGGAATATGAATACTATTCATCATGAGCTTCTGAACAGTCAGAGTTTTCCTAAACAAGGCCAGGGAAGGGAAAGGCAGACTTGGCTGAAAGCTAAGCATGAGGCTGAACACTAAGAAATCAACAAGAGGAACCCAAAGTTTCACCAAATCAAAGGAGTTAGGAGTGCAAAATTGTTATTATGAAGTCCAGAACCAAGAATCCAGAAACTAAGGAGATGAGAGAAAGAAAATGGGCTGGGAAAAGAAGAGGAAAAACTGGAGGCCATTGATTTTAACGGTTTTAACAGTTTGACATTTGGTTTTAGGCTGGCACATGCTTTTGTGCTTTGACTGGATTTGCAAAGGTAGATGAGTCATGGAAGAAGAGGCAACTGGTGACTTTGTAGGAAATAAATTAATTGGGAGTTCCAGTATCACCCAATCTGTACTTTGGCTACTGGAGCTCCAGGATAGTCCATATTCAAACTGAAGTGTCATTTTGGAGAAATTATGAAAAAATGATCAAATAATAGAAAGGTAGTTGTCAGGAGCTGAGAAGAAGGGAAAGTAGGGAGTTGCTATTCAGTGCTCTTCAGTTATGCAAGATGAGAAAGTTCTAGATCTACCATACCACATTGTGTCTATAGTTAATGCTACTGGTTTGTTTATTTAAATTAGGGGACTAGATTTCAGGTTAAGTATTCTTAACATACACACACGCACACACACACAAACACGCTGCGTCATAATGTGGACAATAACATATATGATCACCTACATCTAACCTGTACCCTCCTTGGCTTGACTTACAGGCCTTGCATGATTTGGCCTTGCCTTTCCTGCCTATGATCACAACCCATCTTTTTCCCCTGCTCTCTTAACTCCAGCCTATTCTTCTTGCACACTTGCTTTGTCTTACTTCTGGGCAACCCCTGTTAGGTGCCTCCTTGCCTGCTGCCTGATTTGTTGGCTAACCTCTACTGTCTTTGGGATCCTGGCTTTGTTATCATGCCCTCTGGGAAGTCTTTCTTTGTCATTCTAGCATAGGGCAGTGTTCTCTGTGTTTATTCTATCACGACATCCATCACACAGCTTTGCAATTGCATATGAAGGTGTCTGTACCCCTGCTAGGCTGGGAACTCTGACCAGACAATAACTGTTCTCTTCACCTTTATGAGCCCAACATTTGGTATACTACATGCTTTGGACATATTTGTTGAAAAAATAAAAATGTATAGAAAGTCAACATACAGACTCATGATATATGTTCTATAGTTTGTTAATGTAGTGTAAGAATCCAATGGATGAATTTGGCAGTATTTGTTTAAAAAATTACAAGACACTTTACAAAACTGCCTGTATCACAGGTAATGGTCATGATCTGGAGTGAGTCGAGAAACCTTCATGGGGAAAGAAAGAACTTGAAGAATAAATTGAGGAAGACTGGAGAAAGCAAGGAAGATAGTTCCATGAGGACAATGGGGTAATGAAGTGGGTTGAGCCACACAGATCCTTGACTTAAACTTCGAGTGTTCAAGGGAACGTGAGTGGAACAGTTTTGCTCAAAAAAAATTAAAACTCAAGATAGAACCCTAAAACAATGCTTAAGTAACTCACAGGAAGTCAAAAGATAATCACAGGCAGCAAACAAAAAGGAGACCACCGGAAAATGAATTTAAAAATGGAATTATATTAAAAAGTTAACAAGGGAATACTATGTGTGTTAGAGTTCTCTAGCAAACAGAATTAATATGGTGTGTGTACGTGTGTGTATACATATATATGTATGTATATGTGTGTATGAATACATGTGTATGTATATGCACATACATATATATGTATGCACATGAAAGAGACAGATAGACTGACTTATAAGGTATAAAGTCATGTGCTTACAGAGGCTTAGAAACCCCACAATCTGCCATTTAAATCTGGAGACCAAGGGAAGCTGGTGGTATAGGTCAAAGTCCTGAGAGCTAGAGAGCTGATGGTATAGGTTCCAGTGTGGATCTGAAGGCCTGAGTATCAGGCACACTACAGTCAGAGGAAGTTCAATGTCTCAGCCCACCAGTCAGTCAGAGGGAACACAAACCCAACCTTCCTCTGTCCTTGAGTTCTCTTCCAGCCTCAGTGTATTGGACAATGCCCACCCACATTGGGGAGTGCCATCTGCTATATTCAGTCCATCAATTCAGGCAGAAATGTTTTATAAGGTATCTGTGCATCCTATGTATATTCATCAACCTAAAAGAGGAAATGTTTATTTGGGCTCATTGTTTTGGAGGTGTCAGGCCATGATCAGCTGACTCCATTGCTTTTGGCCTGTGGTTTGGCAGTGTATCATGGAATAAGGGTGTGAAGAACAAAGCTGCTCATATTATGGTATCCAGAAAGGAGAAAAGGGGGTGGGAGACAAGAAATACCCTTCTAAGGCACAGCCCCAGTGACGTACTGTCTTTAACTAGGCCCCATATCTTACAATTTCCACCACTTCACAATAGCACCATCAGATAAGAACCTATCAATGGGTCAATACATTGATGAGATCAGAGACCTCATGATCCAATCACTTCCCAAAATCTCAACCTCTGAACATTGCTGCATTGGGGACCAAACCTTCAACACACGAGTCTTTGAGGGATACTTCATATCCAAACCATAACACTATGAGCCAGCTAAGTTTTATGCCACATAAAATTATTCATCACATTGAGAACAACTGCACTCATATATTTGACAGCTTAGATGAAAGGAATCAATTCCTCAGTAAGCACAAACTACCAAAACTCACCAAGATGAAATAGATAATCTGAATACAATTATAACCATTAAAAAATTGAATTTACAATTGAAAGCTTCCTAGAACAGCAACCTCCAGACCTAGATAACTTCATTGGAGAATTCTACCAAACATTTAAAGAAGAACTAACGTGAGTTTTATACAATCCCTTCCAGGGACTAAATGATTATGGTTGTTGTAAGGAACTAAGCTTTAGTGTGAGTTGTTATGTAACATTTGATAACTGAAACATCAGGTTGCTTGCATTCCCTTCTTGTGGTCCTAGTCTATTCTATAACCCATGTCAATCCAAACTGGCCTATTCCTTGTAGAAGCTATAGATAATTAAGCCAGTCTATCTGTAGTTGTTCAGTCTCCACACTTGACATCCAGCTGACCAATGCCTACCTTGTACTGTTCTGCTTTTCCTATTCCTAAATGATTAATTCCTTAGTTCATGCAGTATAGAAATGGTTCCTAGGACACACTGAAGTAAACTAAGTCTCAGAGCACACTCCAGATACTATCCTCAAGAGGTTTTTTTTTTTTACCTGCTTGCCATGTGGTTCTGCTTGCTCAGTGGTTACAACAGGGAGCAACCTCAGACTGGCTATTATGGCTACAGTTGATTTTTTTTTGTGCGGTACTAGGGATTGAACTCAGGGGCATTCTACCTCTGAGCTATACGCCTAGCCCTATTTTGTATTCTTTCTTTTGAAACAGGGTCTCACTAAGTTGCGGAGGGCCTCACTAGGTAGCTGAGGCTGGCCGAGAACCCGGATCCTCCGGTCTCAGCCTCCCAAATGCTGGGATTACAAGCGTGCGCCACCACACCTGGCTCTACAATTGATCTTTATTGCCAACATTTATCGACTTTTTACTATGTATTGGGTCTATACATGTATTCTGCTGTAGCTTTTTTGGCACCTCTGAGCAGTTCTGGGTTGGAAGTTTCTGCAGTCTGGAAAACATGGGAGGCAATAAGGGAACCCAAGAAATGAATTGCTGAGTAAGTCCTCAAGTCTCTACGTCCCTAGGCAGTCCATCTTTCCACTTTCCAGAGCCCTCCTCTTATACTTTGTTATTGTGTCAAGTTACATACTTGGTTATGTCCAGGTTTTTATTGTAATTTTAAGAAGGAAGACCTGAGATGAACAGAGCTACTCCATTTTGGCCTGAACTCAAAGTTAATAACCAGCTATTTAGCTTACAAATATGCAGTTTGTATCTGCCACTTGTGATATCAGCTGGGGCAACTCAGATGGGGGGTGGAGGATCCACTTGAAAGATGGCTCATCCTCATCATTATCAAGTCTATGTTGGCTGTTGGCTGGGAATTGAGCTGGGGCTGAGGGATGGGAGCTTTGGTTATCCTCCACATGGGCCTCTCCATGTGGGTTAGACTGCCTCCAAGTCTGGTGGCTGGGATTTAAGGGAAAGAACCCCACGAGAGAATCCAGCAGAAACTGTGTCCTCATTTGTAATAGCCTCGGGAAACACATAGTATCATCTTTGCCATATTGAAAAGCAAGTGCTGATTCAGGGGGAGAGAAGATAGACCCCAATCCTCAGTGGGAAGATTGGTGAAGTCTCATTATAAAAAGGCAAGTGGCATGGGAGATATTGCTTTGACCATTTTGGAAAATGTAATTTGCCATGCCTGGAACCAGAGTGATAAAAGGAGGAGATAACCTGGCTGATCCAGGACCAAAGTGACTGTTAATCCTTCCCCAGGTCAGAGAGGAGAGTTTGGAATTGGAAATTATTAGATTCAAACACAGCTATTATTATTATTATTGTTGTTGTTGTTGTTATTATTGTTATTATTGTTGTTGTTATTATTACTTTATATTGGTGCTGGGAATTAAACCCAGGGTGTTCTACCTCTAAGCTACGCCCCTAGCCCTATTTTATTTTTTTATTTTGAAACAGGGTCTCACTAAGTTGCTGCGACTGGCTGCAAACCTGTGATCCTCCTTTCTCAGCTTCCCAAATACTGGGATTACAGTCGTGCACCACTAAACTCGGATTAAACACATCAATTATGAGCATGGGCTCTGTGTGTATGTATGTGTGTGTGTGTGTGTGTGTGTGTGTGTGTGTGTGTGTGTGAGTGCTATTGGGAATTGAACCAGGGGCCTTCTTCCTCTTATCTATACCCCCAGACATTTTTATTTTTTATTTTGAAACAGGGTCTCACTAAGTTACTGCATGCTGGCCTTGAACTTGCTATCCTCAAGTACTTGCTATTGCCAAGTACTGGAATTACAGGCATGTGACACCATTCCCAGCTAAGAGCATGAGCTTTTGAACTGCTTGTCACAGGTTCAAATCCCATCTCTACCACTTCTTGGTTGTGTGGCACTGTTGTGTGGCAAGTTGATTAATCTCTCTGAGCCTCATTGCCCTTATTTTCAAAATGATAGTAACAATATTTAGTGTATAGGGTTTTGTTAGTATTAAATGAGTTTATGAATGGAAAATACTAGTACAGAGCCAGGGGTGGTGGTGCACACCTGTAATCTCAGTACCTGGGAGGCTGAGACAGGAGAATCTCAGGTTTGAGGTCAACCTCAGCAACTTAGTGAGGCCCTCAGCAACTTCATGAGGTCCTCTTCAACTTAGTGAGCCTCTGTTTCAAAATAACAAATAAAATAGGGTTAGGGGTGTAGCTCAGAGGTAGCATGCCCCCTGGGCTAAATCCCCAATACCAAAATAAGAGGAAAAAGAAGGGAAGAGAAGACAAGAGACAAGAGAAGAAAAGAGACAAAATATAGCACAGTTCCAGGCCCATGCAAAATAATCAAGACATGTACATCTGAATTTCTTATAACCTCATATGTATTACTAAAATTTTATAATATTTACCTTGTAAATAGAAAAGGACATAATACACTTTGTTATTAAAGTTGGATTCCAGTTATTTTCCTTTTTTTTTTTTTTTTTTGGTACTGAGGATGGAACCCAAGGGCATTCTACCTTCGAACTACATCCCCAGCCATAATTTTTATTCTTTATTTGAAACAGGGTCTCACTAAGTTGTGGAGGGCCTCACTAAGTAGCTGAGGCTGGCCTCAAACCCGGATCCTCCTGTCTCAGCCTCCCAAGTACTGGGATTACAAGTGTGCGCCACTACACCCGGCCTGGATTCCAGTTATTTTCAATAAAGTTTTCTTCATAATTTCCTCTGTGTACGAACCCCTCTAGATATGACTAAATATAGCTAGTTTAGACAAAAGGTTACAAGATGGTGATTGCTGCCAAGATGTTGATGCATCAAGTGGGCAGAGGAGAGAAGTTTCCCTTCCCCCCAAACCTGGCTGCTTTCATCAGCCATCTGGGCACCCACGGATGTCCCACACCTTCTAATACATGATGTCTACACAGCAGAGGAGATGTTCTTTAAATGTGCCTGTGACTTTCACTGGATTTTTCTTCATTCTAGACTCTTGGAAAACGCTTGTTTGGGGATGACTAGTAATTACATATTTAAAATTTCTCAGTAGGAAAGAGGTAGGTAATAATATCAGTTAATTAGAAGATACCAGTGATTTGGCTGCTAGCATGTTTGCAAAAGGCCTGGCATCATACCCATAGCTGAGCCTGCTAGATTAAGCAAATGACTGAAATTCTGATGCTCTGAATGTGAACTCCCTGGTCAAGCGGTTATTCTGATGCAGTTCCAGATAAATCTCCAGGGCTCTGTTTCCCTTCCTGCAAAATAGCATTCTCCTTCTTCACCTCTCATTTCTCTTACTGAGTGGAGAAAGTGATATCTTTATGACCCTAGGAAGCAATGCATGATTTAGAATAGCTAAGTAAAGAGAGCCGTAAACAATGGTTGGGATGCAGAGCACTCGCCACCTAATTTATTTCCTCATCATCTGACTTCACACGGAAAAGGAAAAGTTGCTGTTTATTTGCAGGAACAATATTTTTATGGCTTAGCTTTATCAAGCTAGATTTGGGGTCTGTTTACCATAAATTTATCAGAGTTAAACCTCAATTCTATCTAAATTTTCTAGGGCAGAAATATAAATTAAGTGAAAGTTAGGCAAGGTAAATATTTCAGTAAACTTATTTCCCTAGCACCCGTTGTTGTGGCTTCTTTGGGTCCAGTGGGCCAAATATAATAATAAAAACATTTTTTTTTGTTTTGGGGTCTTGGAAGGGAGGTGTGTTGGATATTCTCCATCTGTCTTCCCAGGTCTACACTCCACCTAACCCTGCCCTACTTCATGCCCAGGAGCTAACCTGTATGGACTGTGTAGGCCCTCTTGCCTCTCTTCTGGTAGAGTTCAGTCAACAGGAGGCACTGGAAAGAGGATAAAAAGCAGAAATGGAGGGAGGGAGGGAAAGAGAGAGAGAAAGAGAGAGAGGGAGAGAGAGAGAGAAAGAAAGAGAAAGATAAGGCCAAGATTTGGAGAGGGCTTCATTCCTTCCCTTGTGGTCATAGCCCCTACCCAGTGATTCCATCCTATAGTCGCAGGTCTCCCTAGAGTCTGGCTATGGCTCCTTTCACTTGTCCATCCAGTTCCAGGGATGGTAGTAGTATGCTGCTCTTGCTAACACCGGAGTGCTTCACCACTCCCTGTTGCTTTTCTTAATCTTGTCTATACCTTATAAATAGCCTCTTAATTAAACTCTTTTAAACCATACCCTTTGATAGTCCCTCTAATTACTGCCAGGATCCTTGCCCATATAGGAGTGGAGCAAGATGCATGAATTTGAAGCCAAGAGAAAGAGACTAGGGGGCTGGGTGCTATGGCACATGCCTGTAATCCCAGTATTTGGGAGGCTGAGACAAGAAGATCATAGATTCAAGGCCAGCCTCAGCAACTTAACAAGATGCTATTTCAAAATTAAAAATTAAAAGAAAGGTCAGGGAGTATAGTATGGAGTTAGAATACCTCTGTATTCAATCTCTAGTACCAAAAGAAGAAAAAGAAAGAGAAAAGAAAGACAGTATAGGTATTAGGGATTCACTTGGTGAGTAGTTTTTAAATGCTTATTATTTAACTTTACTATTTTTTCTTTGTCGCACTTGGGATTGAACCAGTAGGAGGCTTCTACCACTAAACTACACCCTCAGGTTTCAAAATGTTTTATATTGAAATAGTGTCTCATTAAGTTACCATGTGCTTGTCCTGAACCTGCCATCCTCCTGTCTGTCTCCCAAATACTGGGATTACAAGTGTGAGCCACCATGTTCAGCCCTATTATTTAACTTTAAATGACCAATTCTTCCATTTTCCCATTGTTGAAGCACAATCTAGAAGTTAAGACTCCAAACACAGAGTCAGATTGTTTGGATCTAAACACCAATTCCACAATTACTATCTAAGCAATCTTTGAAATATACTTAACTGAGCCAGTGTGGTGGCACACACCTGTAAACCCAGCACTTGGGAGGCTGAGACTGGAGAATCACAAGCTCAAGGCCAGCCTCAGCAACTTAGGGAGACTTTCAGCTACCTAGCAAGATCCTGTTTCAAGAAATAAAAAAATAAAATAGGGCTGGAGGTAGAGCTTGGAAGTACAATGCTGTTGGGTTCAACCTCCAGTACAATATACAATATATATATATATATATATATATATATATATATATAGAGAGAGAGAGAGAGAGAGAGAGAGAGAGAGAGAGAGAGAGCTTTTAGCTTCTGTTTTTTTATTTTCATTTGTAAAATAGAGATCATAACAGTACCTATCTCATTGAGGCTATCATGAGGATTAAATGAGTGTATGAGCGAAATGCTCACAATAGCTTGATAAGGACTTACTAAATGTTAGTTGCCACCACTACAGCGGTTATTATTATTATTTCTTCTTATCCTCTTATCCATCATGTAAGAAGCAGCATGACTCAGCACTGCATTTAGAGCCAGAAGGACTATTTTCTTTATAACAGGTTGCTTCTTTGGTCCCCTGTGCAAAACTATTTAGCTGAACAGAAAGAAAGTGAACACTATAATCAATTCTGAGAAATCCCCACATTCATTTCATTTGTTACACCCAGTGGGTGCCCACGCCAGGATTCTTGAAGCTTCTCCTTCTTTTTTTTTTCCCTTTCCAACTCTATCCACCCAGGCTAAAAACTAAATTATGCCTTCTATCTCAGGGAAAGGAAACAGGGTCTCTGTTGCCCACACCGGAGGGCATGAATGTTTGGCCAACAGAGAGCTCTAATATTTGCACTTTGGTGTCCTATGCCTGATTTCCAAAGCCCATTCTCTTCTCAGAGTATTTGGTTTCATGCCCAATCAAGATGAAAAATCTAGGGGGTTTACAGTTTTCATATCTGCAGCTAAAGTCTTCTGGAAATGCTACAGATCATACATGATGGGTGTGAATCATAGTTACTACTCAATGGTGTTAATGGGATAAGAATTCTACTTAGCAAGCTTCTTTTAGTTGCAAGTAATAGAAACCCACTCAAACTTGTTTATAACAAAAGGAGGACTTTATTATGATAATATAGAGCTAATCACAGAGCTAGAGGGCAGGAAGTGGAGCCAAGCTTCTTTGTGAATTGTAACCATAAGTACAAAGCTCTAGCAGCAGCCCGAGTTTGTCTGTAGCACTGCATGTTCTCTATTTGGCTTCTTTATCATTATTCTTTATCTTTCACAGGCTGGTTTCTTTCCATGCATATTAGGAAATGAATGGCCTGCAGTTGATACATTTACCTGTTCTCCCTTCCAGCCATAGGAAGAGACTAAGCAGTTATTCAGAATCTCAACTGTACCTCCCATGGAGAGAGACTGCAATTGGTTCAGGTTGGAGGTGGTGTCTATCCTGGATCCAATAAGCTATGATCTGAGGCTCCAGTTCACACAATACAAACATGTTTGTCAGGGTCTCATACCTGTAGATAAATGGTATAGTTTTCATAAAAAAGGGGGGTTAATTTTGGAACAGTCATCCTTAAAGGTCATTCCTTTACCTTCATTTCTCTCTTTCCACTATTTTTGTCCTATTCCATCATGATAGAAACAAATTTGTCTTATATGATTAAAAACTAAGGTACTGAGCTGGGTACAGTGGCACAAGCCTGTTTTCCTAGTACTTGGGAGGCTGAGACAGGAGGATAGCAAGCTTGAGGGAGCCTTAGCAATTTAGTGAGGTCCTTCAGCAACCCAGTGAGGCCCTGTTTCAAAACAAAAAATAAAAGAGCTGGGGGTATAGTTTGGAGGTAGAATGCCTCTGGGTTCAACCTTCAGTACCAAACAAACAAAAAACTAAGGAACCCCTTTTTACTCTAAGAAGTTCTCCATATTCCTACATTAACTGGACTGCACTCACACATTAGATCTCACATTTTAAAAACCCAGAATCTTGGAAATGTATGGAACCAATGACTCTAGGCATTAAAAGTTCCTGGTAATTTAAAGCCAAGTTTTTTTTGGTTGTAAGTTTGGGTATTTAGTATATATTGTGAATACTGTTGTGTTTTGTGAAGAGTCAAGTTATCTTCTTGGATTTTACTGTTTCTTCCGGAGATCAGCTTGAGGGAATGTTTGTTGAGTTATTGAGATCCTGGGGTCTGAAGAGAGAGGCCAGGCTCCCGGTTTGGATTGCAATTACCTCCTTACTCCAGGATGTTATAACCCACTGATGGACTGATTGTACTTTGTTTTAATGAGTTGGCACAATGAGTACAGCCTGGTCACAGAAATCGAATGAGATTTCTCAGCAGTGAGAACAATGATAGCAGCAACAGAGAAAGGACAATGCTTATATGATGCATTGATGCTCAGCAGTATCTTGCAGGATATTGCAGGGCTCCTTTCTTTATGTATGTGTGAAGGAATGGGAAATGACCAGTGTGCAGAAGCCTTGGGATTAGTCTGTTTGGTGAGGGCATTAGGAATGCACTTGGCACAGTCTTAAGAAAAATGACACAGGTTTTCAGATGTGGTCTTAATCTTTGTGTTTCTAAAGAGCATCATGCTCTTGTCATTTTGATCAGCATCTAACCCAGAGCCCTAGTGTCATCATGGAAGGACAATTCTTTCTGGAGGACTGGAGGAGAAGGCCTAGGGTGTGGGAAGATCAGGCTGAGTTGCTTTGCAATAGTCAAGCTGGACATCAGGAGCAGACTGGAGGGGTAACGTGTGTGTCTGTGTGTGTTTTACTGGGGGTGTTCCACCACTGAGGTATACCACCAGACCTTTTACCTTTTTTTTTTGGTACTAGGGATTATACTCGGGGGCATTCTATCTCTGAGCTACACTCCCAACCCTTTTTATTTTTTAGTTTAAAGCAAGGTCTTGCTAATTTGCAGAGGGCCTCATTAAGTTGCTAAGGCTGGTCTTGAACCTGTGATTTTCCTGTCTCAGCCTCCCAAGTACTGGGATTGCAAGTGTGTGCCACATTACCTGGCTTGGAGGGGTAATATTTTGAACAGAGAGACCAAGAAACTTCTGTAGGGCATCTTTCAGTTTTGAGGCTTCTCACTCGTAGGATCATCTGCTTTCTAGCAAGTAACACTGTGCCTTGACCTCTACCTAGAAACCTACAAGGAAAGCAGACAGCACAGTAAGCAAAGGTTTCATCCAAGCAGGAATTGATAATTTCTGGAATACACACTAAGCAACAGATTTCATAAGATGTATGAGTTTGTGTTCCTGCTACTTAATAAGTTTAACTGTATATATCAATTTACTGGTCAAAGAAGGTTACCACCTAGGATATTAAAGTTAGTAAGCCATGAGAAATAGAAATTAATGAGTTCTACTTTCTACTCTAATTCTCCAGCACCACCTTTTCTTCACTGTGGGTGACAAAAGAAAATTTTAAAATTTTTTAAAAATTAAAAAAAAACAATTAAAAAATTCAGATTCCTAATCCAGATGTGGTGGCACATGCCTGTAATCCCAGTACTTGGGAGACTGAGATAGGAAGATCGCAGGTTCACAACCAGCCTCTGCAATTTAGCAAGACTTTGTTTCAAAATAAAAATTAAATAGGGCTAGGGGTGTAGCTCAGAGACAGAATGCCCCTGGGTTCAATCCCAGTATCCTCCCAAACACATGTATGTTTCTATCACACTAAACCTCAATATGATGTACAATTGCAACATACCAATAAATGTGTTAAAAAAGAAATATTCATAAAAGATAAAATCTTTTAAATTACAAAAATTAAATGGTTGCATAATTCATTGTCTAAAAAAATTTTTATTGAGCACCAACTAATTGCAAAGGATCATTCTGGGTCGAGTACAAATGAATACGAGACATAGGCAAGTATAAAAAGGAGAAATGGAATTGTAGGTAAAGGGGTAAGTGCAGAGATTCTTATTTCTCTCTGCCATTGTTTTGTGTGACTCTTTTTCCTCATTGCTCTGGAAGAACATATTGGTAACTTGACACTTGGTGATGTTTCTCTTGATCCCCTTTTCATTCCTGTGGCTGAGTGGATCTTAGTGTGGTCACATCTACTTCACTAATTCCCCATTCTCTGGAGCACAGGCTCTCAGGGAAACTCACCTGTAGTGAATGCCAGGATGTACTGATACCCCTTCCCTCACTCCCCTAGCTGCTGGAAATGTTGCCTGCAGACCGCCCTTAGCTATGGGCTTCTTTGGAAATTTCTTCCGCTAAAGAAAACTGCCTTGCCCAAGATTTCACCTCCTTCCAGGGAAGTCTTGCAACTATCGACTTATCAGAACAGAGATATGAAGTCCTGACTTCCTTGTCCTACTCTGGGACAACACTGAAGGGCCATCCCAGGTCCAGAGATATCTGTGTGGCTGGCTGAAGCTTTGTTGGATACATAACTGTCTAATTTCTCCTTTTGACCATTCTTGATTCTTTCTCTCCCTTTCGCAGGGATGAATGGGTTACAGCAGACCCTAATAAATGTCCCAACATGCTAATCTCTGTCTCAGATTCTGCTTCCTGTAAACCCAAACCATGAAATCAATTCTTTAGAACAGAGCCTGATCTCAGAAGAAAGTAGGAAAGGCAATGACCATGGTAATGAAGCTCTTATGCAAAAGGCTCAGGGAGCAGAAGAAGCAAAGTAGGTGCAGAGCTAGGTGAACAATGTAGGCTTTGTTCTCCAGTGGGTTGGATGAGTGCCTGCGTATGCATGCGAGTATGTGTGAGGAACATTGCTAAGGACTTCCTGCCCCCAGTGGAATGGCAGTTGGAGGGATGGCCGAGAATGTGGCACTTCGTTGGAGTAGCTACTGTAGCTGTTTGCAAGCAAAGATGCTCCAAAAGGTCAGATTTCTCAGCCTGATGTCTATATAGAGGCTGCACACACCTTTTTGGCTGATGTATTCATCCACTTCAAGCATTGCAAGTGCGTTCTGATATCATCAGTGGACAGAATTGAGAAATGCCTATCAGAATTCGGTTTCTTTTTTTTTTCTTTTTTTTTTTTTCGCGGTACTGGAGATTGAACTCAGGGGAATTCTACCGCTGAGTTATACCCCCAGTCCTATTTTTATTCTTTATTTTGAAACAGGGTCTCACTAAGTTGTAGAGGGCCTCACTAGGTAGCTGAGGCTGGCCGAGAATCCGGATCCTCTGGTCTCAGCCTCCCAAATGCTGGGATTACAAACGTGCGCCACCACGCCCGGCTAAAATTCTGGTTTCTTACAGAGGATGAAGGGTCCCTGGATGTGGTGGGAGAAAAACTGACAGGAAAGAACTGCTTCTAAAAGCTTTTAAAGGGCAAAAGGATATAGGGAGAAGCTAACTCAGTACCATGTACCTACTATGTTAATAACTGCTTTAAGGCCTGTAACAGAAAGTAGATGATGGAGTCTGAAGAAAAGTTGAATATGTATATCAGGGAATGAGAACATGCTGCTGAAAAAGGAGAGGCTGCCTCCCATTTCTTTAGCTCTCCATGACTAGTGCCTATCACAGTGTCTGGTACATAGTTGATCCTCATTGTATGTTTATAGTGTGAATGGATAAATGAACGGAGATAGCAAGTGAGCATAAATGTATGAGAAATGAAGGAAAAGGAAGAAATACAGCGGGGGTTGATTCTGGAAGGCTCAATTGGATTTGAAATGGACATAGCTGGAAGAGGAAGATTTGGAATGGTAAGGGGCGGTATTCTAGATGGAGCTGGAGGGGTAATGGCAGAGAGGCTGGAGTTTGAAGGTAGAAAAGGAGAAAGTTTTAGAGGGGAATAAGTTCTGAGTTGATGAGTAAGGAAAGAGAAGGTCCTAAAGGTAAGATAGGACCAGTTAACAGGAGGCCTTCAGGGCCCCATCTGCTGGTGAGGGCTCTAAAAGAGAGGACAAAAAGTGATATTTTATAAATAGACACATTTTTACCTTGCTTTACAGGATTTGTGTTTTCTACTTATTATTCTTGTCACCATCACTTTCACCATCTTCAATTAATATTTAATGCTCAAACTATAGAAAACAATAGTCGAATTCCCTATTAAATTTGATGACTTCACTGTATGCATTTATGTCTTCTTCCTTCAAATACCAAATTGATGTGATAGAATGCATAAACTCATGACCACAAAGAGAGTGGTATAGGGAGGGATAGGAGCAGGTGAGATATTTCAACACATTTCTTGAAGACAGAAAAGGCACACAAGAGTTTGCACTAATGGAAAAGACAAAGGTCACCATCCCAAATAGCACATGTGGAGAGGTCACAGTTAAGGAGGGCATGGCTTACCCTGCTAAACTGCAACTATAATGGAAGGTGTAAAGAAAGAGATATGGGAGACTAACTAATGGGAAGTTAGACTATGAAACAGAAAATGCACCCATCCATCTTTTTTGTTTTGTTTCATTTTTACTAGGGATTAAACCCAAGGGCATTCTACCTCTATGCTATACCCCAAGCCCTTTTTAAAAATATTTTTATTTATTTATTTATTTTTTCGGTACTGGGGATTGAACTCAGGAGCATTCTACCTCCGAGCTATGCCCCCAGCCCTGTTTTTTATTCCTTATTTTGAAACAGGGTCTCACTAAGTTGCAGAATGCCTCACTAGGTAGCTGAGACTGGCCGCGAACCCGGATCCTCCGGTCTCAGCATCCCAAATGCTGGGATTACAAGAGTGCGCTTCCACGCCTGCTCCATATTTTTATTTTTAAACAGGGTCTCATTAAGTTTCTGAAGCTGACCTCAAACCTGCAATCCTCAGCTTCCCAAGTACTGAGATTATAGGCATGCACTACCACCCCCCGGCTTCACCCATCCATCTTGAATGTAGTTCATGCAGTTTGTCCATCACTTATAAAAATTGAAGAATTATTCGCAAAATAAATTGAACATCATTGTATTAAAAAAACATTCATTCTTACATTTAATTGCAGCACAGTCAACAATATCCAAATATGCAGAACTCCCAACCTTTATTTCTCCCCCAGGAGGGCACTTAAGGAAAAAATCTCCATTATGAAAAAGAGAGACTTTGAAAAGCAAGTAGAAAAATGTGATTCCAGAGGTACAAGATAATTTGAAAAAGAAACATTGAAATTCAGAAGGAATAAACATTGCATTAATAAAACTTATACAAGATATTATGGAAAGGGAACAATCTGAGAACAAGAAAGAATACTTAGAAATTAAAAATAAGCCAGGCATGGTGTACTCCTGTAATCCCACTACTTAGAAGGCTGAGTCAGGAAGATCGCAGGTTCAAGGACAGCCTCAGTAATGTAGTGTCGCACGCTTGAGTCCGTCCAGCGGAAAAAACACATGACAACCAGGTTCCTTCTGCGAGAAGCTTTACTCAGGATTGCTTATCTTCATGCGGATAATGGCGGCGGCGGCCCAAAACCCAGAACAACCGAGGCTTATATGTCTGCTTCTGGCCAATCAGGATCAGGCACGTATCTGTACTCTAATTGGTCAGGAAACTAAGCCTGCTCACCAGCTAGCATTGCTATCAAGGAACAACACCATATTAGGAGTTGTTTACTGCACGTAGGTACTTCCTCCAGTCGCCATCTTTAGGGCGCAGCAGCTTCATCGCTCCCAACATCTCCTCCTTTTTTGTTTATTTGCACCAATATCTGCGAATGGTGATAGGACTGCCCAAATGAAAGCAAATTTATGTCTGATCAGGTTTTCAAAACCCGTCTCTGAGTACTCATGCTGCAGCGTCTTCTAAGACGGGGAAAGTCCACTCCCTGGCATGGCCTCTGTCTTAGGCGAACAACCTGAACGACCCTTATCCTGTTGGGGCTTTTGACATATTTTGGGGGGAAGGTTGAAATTGGGGTCTTATGAAGCTTTATGGAGGGCCACAAGCCAATATCTGTGGAGAGTGGCCCTGCTCCAGTGCACAAAAGGCTTGATGCAGCAATGCCTTGTCTTTTGCCTGAGACCGCAACAGACGGCACATACACAGGGAGCCTACCAAAATGGCCAGAAGCAGAAGTAACCCCAGCACCCCTATACAATTGCCAGGCGAAGCTCTGTCAGCATGTGTTCAAACTTCTGGCTCCAGCACTGGCATCGGCACAGGGAGTGCTGACAGGATGCCCCATCGGTGCTCCATCATCACGATCTGCACTTTCAGCATCAGGAGTATTGGGATGAGTAGGAGGATCCTCATGTTTCGTTCTCCTGGTCAGTCTCTCTGGAACCCACACCGGCTCTGGACCGTCCTGTGGAAAAATACAGACAGAACCTCGTGCTCTTATCAGCACGGGATCAGGGCCAAGCCATTTTTCATTCACTACATCCTTCCATTTTACCCATTCGGTTGACCCTCGCTGTGGCCCTACATGGCG
>PVLC010026613.1:0-22492 GCA_004027655.1 Graphiurus murinus
CCCAAGCCCTGGGGTGCAGTTCTCTCTGCTCCGGCTCCGTGAGGAGAGGTGAGCTGGGATGGTCCTGCGCGGGCTTAAGCTGGTCGTACCACGCGTTCTGGTCTCTGTCGAAGGTGCCTCGAAATGCCGCCTGGCTAGGATGAGGAGTTCAGGAGTCGCTCACTTCAGCTCTGGCCGGTGGGGTGCAGAGGGTTGTTGTCTATTTCTTTCTTAGTAGACTCCACGCTGGGGGCCGGCTCAATGGCGGCTTCTGCCTGGCGGCGTGGCGCCGGGGCCGCGGAGACGGGCTTCTTTGCTCTTCCTGGTCGACCTTCTGGGTTCTGCTCAGCTGTATTCCAGTTTTCGCAGTGTTTTTCACCTTTTTGTTGCTTTTTTTCTTCTTTCAAAAAACTGGATCCACGACTGATTTGAATCGAGCTCACAGCGGCTCTTGAGACGTCGTTTCCCTCTATTTCATTCACATTTTATTTGGTGACAAAGCAAGGTCCTTGTTCTATAGGATTTCCCATAGTCTAGATTTCTATTATTGTATTCTGTAGAGGTTGGGACTTCTTTAGTTTTGTTTTAAATATATTCCTCTGGCTTCCATATTTCTTGTAAGATTGTAGCTGGATCTAAAGGTTCAATTAGATTCAGGATTGATATTTTGGATAATAATTCTTTAGGAGTTGCAAAATATTAACACTTTAATTTTATCATTTGCTCTTCATTTAGTAACTATAAAGAGAAAGACCCTTTTATCTGCTATTTACTAACCCTATAGTACAGCTTTAGAAGATAAATGCTCAGTTTATTTATAAAGACAAAATAAATGCTCAGTTCTAACTTTTGCCTATCAATTTCCAAAATACTCCACTCTCTGGCGACGATCAATCATTTCTCAAGGTAGCACTAAGAACTCATGGATTGAACATATTTTATGCATTTAAATTTATAAAGTTATCCACATCAGTGTTCAAATTGTCTCATGTTTGGATAGAGAAAACCTTTCAAATTGTCTCCTGAGGTGGTGGTGTTTACGAACACCTAGTAGTCCTTGATAGCTTCCTTGAAATCTGCCATAATAATATATTTTTTCATAATAATATCTTCAGAATTGCTTTCTACATTTCTTCTCCAGAACTGAAATAAGACATATTTCCAAAAAGTTCTCATCTCTTTCAGTCAGAAATAATAGAGTTGATACAATTTTCTATCATATTTTCTTTGCTTCTCCCTATGTACCTGTGTGTACATATATACATATAACTGTACCACTGGAAGTTACATAACACTTTATACCTCAATATTTCAGTACATATATTTGAAAAACAAGAACCAATGCCAGGCGTAGTGGTGCACACTTGTAATCCCAGTACTTAGGAGACTGAGACAGGAGGATCTGAGTTTGTGGACAGCATCAGTTACTTAGTGAGGCCCTTTGCAATTTAGTGAGACCCGTTTCAAAATAAAGAATAAAAAATAGGACTGGGGGTGTAGCTCGGAGGTAGAATGCCCCTGGATTCAATCCCCAGTACCAAAAAAAGAAAAAGAAAAGAAAAGAAAAAGGGAAAACATAAACTAAAAGCATAGTATATCTATGGCCTAAGAACTAAGAAAATTAATAATTGTTTTATAATGACATTAAATCTTTAGTCCAAAGCCAGGTGTGGTGGTGGATGCTTGAAATCCCAGCATTTGGGAGGCTGAGACCAGAGGATCTGGGTTCACGGCCAACCTCAGCTACCTAGTGAGGCACTCCGCAACTTAGTGAAACCCTGTTTCGAAGTAAAGAATAAAAAATAGGGCTGGGGGTATAGCTTGGAGGTAGAATGCCCCTGAGTTCAATCCCCAATACCACAAAATATATATATATATATATATGTATATATATATATTTATATATTTATAAATATATATGTATATATATTTAGTCCATATTCAGATATCTCTAATTCTCCCAAGACTGTCGTTTATAATTTTCTAATCAGGATGCAATCTAGGGCTTCGCACTGCATTTGGTAATGTCTGCTTAGTTTCTCAGTCTAGATGGTTTTACTTAAAAAAAAAAATTTATATTAACTCTCAAGAGCGCAGTTTATCCTGTTGATTTTTTACTACTTTGACTTTTTGGGTTGTTTTATCCTGATATTCTATTTCTTTTAAATATTGATTCTCAAAAAAATCCCCACCTTGTGTTATTGAGGTTAGCCAAATATAATCTGACACCTTTCCTGAACCAATATTGATTTTCGCTATGTAAAAAGTTCATCTGAATTATGGGAGTGTGGTACTTTACCAACATAGTATTATTTGTTCTCTTTATGAGGTGCAGAGTAACTGGGCAGGATGGCGTATGCCTGTAATCCCAATACTTGGGAGGATGAGATAAGAGGATCACAAGTTCAAGGCCAGCCTGCGCAGCTTAGTGAGGCCCTATCTCAAAATAAAAAATTTAAAGAAGGGATGAAGATGTATCTCAGTGGTCCAGTGCCCCTAAGTTCAATCTCCAGTAACACACACACACACACACACACACACACACACACACACACACAAAGGTTTATGAAGTACAGAGTATTCTAACATCCATAATCCCCATGTGTATATAGTGACTTTAGAAAAATCATGGAAAAAAGTATATTCTACTTGACCAGTTAGGCAAGAGTTCAACACTGTGAGCATCCACATGTGAAACACCCCTTACAAGCTGAGGTGTCAAAGCTCTTGGTTGATATGAAGTACAAAATAAATGTTGGAGAGTTATAATCTCATCTTCAAAGTCCCCCTGTATTATCGAGCACTTCTAATGATATGATTATTATTACGATTATTATTATTTGATACTAGGGGTTGAAACCAGGGGCAATCTACCTCAAAGCCATACCCCCAACCCTACTTTATTTTTTTATTTTCAAAAAGAGACTCAGTAAGTTGCTGAGACTGATCTCAAACCTGCGATCCTCCTGTCTCAGTCTCACAAATACTGGGATTATAGACATGTGCCACCACACCTGACTCTAATGTTTCAATTATTTTTAAATGTATAACAATTATGTTTAGTTGAATATGCCTTTCTTCCCTCCAGACTAGCAGGAAGTTCTTCCTGGTCAGTATCCTGAGCCTCCTTCCTTTCTTATGTTATGAACAAGAGGAGAACTTTGTCTTTGTCCATTGTTACCATAGGCCGTGTGTTTGCGTTTTTCGATATATCTTAAAGCATTATTTTCCAGTCGTTCCTGATCAGAGTTACCTGAGAAGCTTCTTTAAATGAGATTCCTGTTATCCACCCCAAGGCAGGGGCCTGAGAGGTGCAATTGTGAAAAATTTCCCTAGATGACCACTATTAATATGCAAATCTGAGAAATACAGCCCGAAGATATAGCTCATAAGCACTCAGAGACACTTACTGACTCTTAAGGGACTCTGATGTGGCACAGCTGTTCCTGTCCAGAGTGTGTGTGTGTGTGTGTGTGGGTGTGTGTGTGTGTGTGTGTGTGTCTTACTGGGGATTGAACCCAGAGGCATTCTACCTCTGAACAATACCTCCAGCCTTATTCTATTTTTATTTTTGGAACAGGGTCTCACTAAGTCGCTGAGGGTCTGGCTAAGTGGCTGTAATCGCATACAGGGATTGCAGGCATGCACCAGCAGAATTCTGAAACTATGCTGCCTGGGTTCTGACTTCAGCTGTATGTCTTCCCATCACAGAGAGCATGTATGAGTGAGAATCTCTCTTTACTTAGGTAGGAAAAAGAAAATTAAAAGTAAATATGTCGTATATGAACTACATTTATCTCTTGGTAGGTAATATATTATTTGTTCCTTTTTTTTTTTTTTTTTTTAATTGCGCTACTGAGGATTGAACCCAGGGGCATTCTACCTCTGAACTACACTTCCAGTCCTATTTTTTATTCTTTATTTTGAAACAGGGTCTCAGTAAGTTGCAGAGGGCCTCACTAAGTAGCTGAGGCTGGCTGCAAACCCAGATCCTCCTGTCTCAGCCTCCCAAGTACTGGGATTACAAATGTGCGCCACCACACCCAGCTTATTATTTGTTCTTTTTATAGAATCAAATTGTCTATAATATACATGAATTACTATAGAAATAACAAAATTTATTATTGAAAGGGGGGAGGCCACTGTAATTTTCATTCCCTCCCCACAGGCTTGCTTGCTTCTGCCACTGAACCCACAATTGGGATGACATCTAATTATAACTTCTTCAATGCCTAGTATATGTTGAAATCTACTTTAATGTTAGTTTATTTAAAAAAAATACTTTGGGCTGGGTGCAGTGGGGGACACTTGTAATCCCAGTATTTAGGTGGCTGAGACAGGAAGATCCCAAGTTCAAGGCCAGCATGTAGTAACTTAGCAAGATCCTGCTTCAAAGTATCAAGTACCTGATCTTCTAAGGCACCAAGTACCTAGGCTTTTATAGCTGTGCTATATCTAACAAAATACCCCTTCAGTGCCAATGTTTCAGAACATGAGATCACTACAGTTGAACTCTGACATATCATTTTGATTTATATAATATCAAAATCCATCATCAGGTGCCAAAGATCCAAAATGTTGATCCCTTCTTTTTCTGTATTGCATGGTGAAGTCCTGTCAACACCTCTGTTTTATTTCACTCTAAAGCACTTTTACATTAAAGTATACTCCTTGCTGTTGCTCTATTTGTGCATTTTGATCATCTTAGATACTCAAACCCATGAATAGCATACAATTGTAAAAACTTGTTCAATGGACAAAGGCATTTTTTTCTTCTTTTGAGATATGGTCTTGCTCTGGCACCCTGGCTATCATGAGGGCTCAAGTGATCCTCCTGCCTCTGCCTCCTAGCTAGAATGACAGACACAGGCCACCATGCCTTGCAGAATGATTATTTATAATAGGAAAGAAAACTCTTTGGAAAGCTATGTCTTTAAAAAATATTTTTTGCAAATTATCGAAGCAAGAGACTTCATTTTAAATAAAATTTTGTTTTAAACGTCTTTTAAATAACTTCTAAAATTATATTTTAAACAAAGGAAAGCTGTTTTTCCCTTTGCAGGTTATCTAATGCCTGTGTGCTTCTGTTTCCTCAGTAATAAAATGGAAATAAAAGTAATGACAATATTGGCCTACTATTCAGATGTCTGTTAAGACAAATTAAGACAATAAATACAGGTACAAAAGCCATAGTATTTATTATTATCATTACTTATTAAAGCAGAAAGAAACTTAGTTTCCAGTTATCAATTTTAGATAAGAAAACTGATATACTGAGAAATGAAATGACCTCTTAATTTCAGAAGATCCCTGGCAATTCTTCCTTTTGCAAGAGCCTGAGAGGCTGAGACAGGAAGATCACAGGTTCAAAGCCAGCGTCAGCAACTTAGGGAGATCCTGTTTCAAAATAAAAAATAAGCTGGGCGTGGTGGCACATGCTTGTAATCCCAGAATTGGGAGGCTGAGACCAGAGGATCTGGGTTTGCGGCCAGCCTCAGCTACCTAATGAGGCACTCCGCAACTTAGCAAGACCCTGTTTCAAAATAAAAAATAAAAAATAGGGCTGGGGGTATAGCTCGGAGGTAGAATGCCCCTGAGTTCAATCCCCAGTACTAGAAAATAAATAAATAAATAGAGTTGAGTGTGCAGCTCTGAGGTAGAATGCTCTTGGATTCAATTCCCAGTAACAAAATAATAATAGCAATAACTATGAAATACAGAGGGACATGGAGAAGTCCAGAACCATCTAGAAGGCTTCCCAGTTTCTTCCTACAGCAGTAGAACACACTCGGCTTGTATTTAACAAATGAAGTCTCATGGCAACCTATGAGGGCATTGTTAACTCAAAGGGAGCCCTTCCAGTCATAAAATATTTTCTTTTTGTACTCTGCTAGTGATGTAGCCAACACTGACAATTTCCAACAGGCCATGCTTCATAAAACTATAAATTCCAAGTTTTACATCAAAATGTCTCGTTTTTTTCTTTTTGCCTTTCTACCAGACTCCCCAGGGCAGGAAGGACAGGAAACACACAAACTATTAGCTTACTCTCTGCACTAGTAAGAACATATTTTTAAATATTTATTGATTTTTCAACTTTTGGAAACAACCTATAACAAATTATAAGATATTAAGTTATGGTTAATGAGTACAATGTAATACCATCAAGTTTGACATATCACAGAATAAAAAGGACAAAAGTTTGGGTTAGAATGGGAGATGAAAGCTAAAAGAAATGTTAGAAGTGCTAATATCCTCACCTTCAAAGTCGAGAAGCAAGAAATACCGCCTATAATCGACCAAATAGGAAATGAATATGTAATTGTATTACTGAAGATTATTGAGACCGTGCATAGAGAAAGTGAGATTTTAAAATAACTGTATTGGGTGGGAGGTGTGCTGTGAGTGTTCATTGAGCTAAGACTCCGTAGATAATGAATAACATTAAGAAACAGAAGCACATAGACATAACTAAAGTGTTCTGAGAAATGGATGTAATTGTCAGAAGACAGTAAAAGGAATTAAGATGGTGTCTCCTTTTCTGAATGGTACTGTGGAGTAGGAAAGTTATGCATTTCTTCATAAGTACAAGTGTATGCTGACATTTTTTTTTTAGCCATGTGTAGGAATTATTATTAATTTGGTAATGTTTAATTATTAAAGTAAAGACATAAATATTTCAGCTTGGTCATGTCTGGTTCCTGAGGATAGAAGACTAAAGAGGAGGCATAATTAGCCAAGATCAATTCCAAAAACACAAATCTAATCAGGAAATCTCCCCCAAAGAGCAGGTGAACATCGGAGTCAAAAGCTAAGGCTTTGTAGTCCATTGTTTCTTCCAACATTGTTCCTGACCTGGGTCAAAGACTGCTATTGTCCCTAAATACATTTGCCATTTCCTTCCTTCCTTCCTTCCTTCCTTCCTTTCTTCCTTCCTTCCTTCCTTCCTTCCTTCCTTCCTTCCTTCCCTCCCTCCCTCCCTCCCTCCCTCTCTCCTTCCTTCCTTCCTTCCTTCCTTCCCTCCCTCCTTCCTTCCTTCCTTCTGTCCTCATTGCCTCCCTCTCCCTCCCTCCTTTTCTTTCTCCCTTCCTTTCCTCCTTTCTTTCTTTCTTTCCTTCCATCTATGTGTGGTACTGGGGATTAAACCAAAGGGAGTCTTGCCTCTGAGCTACACACCCAGCCCTATTGGATTTTTTATTTTGAAACAGGGTTTCAATAAATTGTTGAGGGCCTCATCAAGTTGCTGAAGCTGGTCTCAAACACATGATCCTTCTGTCTCAGACTCCCAAATACTGGGATTATAGGCATGTGCCACCATGCCAGGCTCATTTTCCATTTTTTTTTTTTTAGGAATAGCACTCTTGAGTTTTAAAAGGGCATATGGCACTCATTTACAGAATACATTTCCCAACACTCCTTGCAACTAGATGTAGCAGTGTGGTTTAGTTGTGCTAGGGAGACATGGACATCTTTGATGTTTGTCACTTCCCAACTGTGACCTTAAATAAAATGGAATGAACTTCCTTTGCTCTCTCAATCCTCTCATTGTAAAAATTAGATACAAAGGTACATCTCTATTATGTGACAGACAAAAAAAAAAAAAAAAACAACTAAATTTCTTAAGGCCTTGCATTTTTTGAATGTGTGTATGTGTACTAGAGTTGAACCCAGTGGTATTCTACCTCCAAGTTATACCCACAGATATTTTGTTTTGTTTCATTTTTTGAAACAGGGTCTTGTTAGGTTGCTGAGAGTCTCCACTAAGTGGTTGAAGCTTGGTCTTGAACCTGTGATCCTCCTGTCTCGTCCTCCCAAGTACTGGGATTACAGGTGTGCAACACCATACTCAGTAAGGCGGTGTATTTTTGTATCTCTTTTCTAGCAGCTTGGACTATAGCCTAACTAATGTCCCTTATCTTCATCGCCAGCATCGCAGATCTGGGCTTGGTTTTTAAGAGGAATTTGGAAGTTAAGTTGAGCCTTCTTACATTGGGAAATTGTCATCGCTCTATGAGTGTCTGGTTTACAAAACTGCTATGAGAACAGAGTGTTGATTATACTATCTGTATGGAGGGCTTTTAATTTTTACACTGCAGTTTTCAATGAGGAACTTTTAAATACCTGATGCTTGGTTTTCCCAAAATGTATGCAGATGACTTGTGTCACTCCAGGTGCTTAAGCGGTCATTTGTATTTTCATTCAGAAATTCACGGAGAATTTTCACTGTGCACAGAGCCAGGAAATAGGGAGAATCGCAGGAGAAAGTCAAACACATATAAGCATTTTCGTTACTGTCTCCAAAGAACCAGGATTAGAAAAGCACTATGGCTAAGAGGAAAGCCTAGAGTCAGACCAGCTATTTATAAACTATGTTGATTTAAGGCAAGTTATTATCATTATTATTGCTGTTGTTGTTATAATCATCATCACTGGTACTGACTTTTCAACACAGGAGCATTCTACCTCACAGGTATACCCCTTAGTCCTTATCATTTATTTATTTTACTTGTTTTGAAATAGTCTAGCTTAGCTTCTGAGGGTCCCGCTAAGTTTCTGAGTCTGGGCTCAAACCTGCAATCTTCCTGTCTCAGGCTCCTAAATACTGGGATTAAAGCAAGTTATTCAACCTCACTGTGAATTGTATACTTCACTTTTTTTGTTTTGTTTTGTTTAGCAGTACTGGGGATTGAATCCAGGGGCATTTTACCTCTGAGCTAACTCCCCAGTACTATTTTTTATTCTTTATTTTGAAACGGTCTCATTAAGTTGCAGAGGGCCTCACTAAGTAGCTGAGTCTGGCCACGAACCCAGATCCCCCAGTCTCAGTCTCCCAAGTACTGGGATTACAAGCGTGCGCAACCAAACCCGGCTATACTTTACCTTTTAAGTGGGAATAATCTTATCAGCTATCTCGTTAGTTATTTGTAAGACTTAAACGCACTAAATAAAGCTGGGCACAGTGGCACACACCTGTAAACCCAGTACTTGGGAGGTTGAGAAGGGGGGATTGCAGGTTTAAGGCCATCATGTAGTAACTTAATAAGATTCTGTTTCGAAATAAAAAATAAAACAGGGTTGGGGTGTAGCTCAGTGGTAAAGTGCCACTGGGTTTGATTCCCACTACCACAAAAAATGGGTTAAATAAAATGAAGCATTTAGAACAGTTTCTGATGCATAGTGTGCACTAAATATTATTTATTCTCATTATGATACTTAGAGACATGAGACATACATACATACTAAGAAATGTCAGTTTTTTTTTTTTTAAAGATGTCATACAACAACCTCTGACTAATTAGGTGTTATTAGCAAATTTTCAGATTTGGTAAATGAAAAGGAATATTCTTACTCTGGTTCATTTAGCCATATACTCAATGCATTAAAATCTAGACCATTAATACATAGGTTCACTTTTAGTTGTATGTTATTTTATATATTAATTTGTTCTGTTCATTCAATTTTTCTAGGTTTCTCTTTTTAAATTACTTGAATGATTCTGTCTAGTGTCAAATTATGCTTATCTCCTAGAAGAGACACATATGATTTTAGCAGTATTCATTAATCAACTCATATTTTCAATTGCAAGTATTGCTACTTAGGTTCCCAGTCCTATGCTTTTTCTGGTCAGATGCTTTTTCTGATTCATCTAGTCATGCTAAAAACACTGTGACTTGATAAATTATATTTGTATTTGAAATTAAGTATACATAAAACTTGTTCTAATCAAAAAGCTTCAAATTTTAAACAATTTTTCAACCTAAATTGTATTGCTTACTTGTGTTATATACTGTCTTTACCTGATTTTCCTTCTTTTTCCATTCAGATAAGCTAGAACAAAAGCATTGATTAAAATAGTTTCTAGAGTCAATCAGCTTCAGTAAAGATTTCCCAGTAAGTGTATAATTTGCAACTTTTTCTTATTATTTTTTTGTACTAGGAATTGAACCCACCGACATTCTTTCTGCCTCCAAGCTACAGCCTCAACCCTTTATTTTGTTGGGGTTTTTTTGTGGTTTTTGTTGTTGTTATTATTATTTTTGTTGATATTGTTTGTTTCATTTTGGAACAGAGTCTTGCTAAGTTGCAAAGGCTGAACACAAACTTGTAATCCTCCCATTTCAGCCTTCCAAATACTGGGATTATAGTGTGCACTACCACACTTGGAATTCTTATTCCTTAATATTATATTCTGACTTTTCTAATGACAAGCAATTATAGCACTCGATGTAATATTTAAGTTGGATTGGTGTAGGCTTCCCACTTAGATTCAATACTTCATTTTTCACCTTTGATTGCAGAACTGCCAGCTATTGACTGAATTTTCTTCTTGATTTATCTAGTTTTATTGACAGATCAAACAATACTGGGGGATTGCCAAATGTTGAGTGTTGTCTTAACTATCAGATTGATCCTTTTTCCATTCCTGTAACAAAATACCTGAGACAGTGTATTTATAAAGAAAACAGATTGATTCAGGTCACAGTTTTGGAGGTGAGGTGCCAGAGCATGGCACTCGCTTCTGTTTGGCTGTGGAGAAGGCCTCAGATTAGATAGCATTACAGTGGCAGTGGCTAGAGTGCTGCGTAAGAAATCATGTAGCAAGATGATGGGAAGACAGAAAGTCATCGTCATTGCTTTCTCTTTTCTAACCATTTACCCTACAGGAACTAACTAGGAGCCAGGTACAATGGTGCATGCCTTTAGTTCCAGTATTTGGGAGGCTGAGAACAGGAGGATCACAGGTTCAAGGCCAGTCTCAGCAACTTAGGAAAACTCTGTTTTAAAATAAAAAATTTAAGGGGCTGGGGATGTATCTCAGCAGTAGAGCACCCCTGGGTTCAGTCCCCAGTAACACACACACACACACATACACACTAACCAGGATCCCACAAGTCCTACTTTACTGTCTTCTGAGGACAACACTCCCAATCACCTACTCATCTTCCTCTAGACCCACCCTGTAAAGTGTCCAGAAATCCACCACCACCACTGAGGCTGGTAAGGAGCAAGCCACTGACACAGGAACCTTTAGGGAACAGACCACCTCACAACCATAGCAACTATATAGATTTAGCCTCTTGTTTTGTGAATCAGGTAACAATTACCAAGTTATGTCATTTTTTATTGATTCAAATACAGCATCCAATTGAAAATGACTCCAATAAGGTATCTATTAGTACTTCAGCAACAACAAAAACAAAAAGATAGACAGGTTTGGGGTGGATTCAGTGTCCCCATGATATGATCAAATATCCAGACTCTTCCAATGCTTCTGCTGATAAATTCCCAAGAAGTTGGTGATGTCTGCTCATGATTGCAGAATGAATATAGCAGTTCCAAGTGTTATTATCTGCACATGAAACAAAATCAATAAAGAAAGCCATGGTCTCCCATTAATACACCTTTTACCTTTTAACAACGAAGAAATTTTCCAGTAAACCCCAGCACAATTCCCTTCGTGTGATATTGCCTTGTTCTAGCTTAAATTATCCTCCTTAGCTCTGAAAGAAAGTGAGGAAAATTGATACCTGGTATTTTCAAACTACTTCCTGATTGCTGATATGGCCAATGGAATAAGACAAGGGAGAATGACTTTGGGTGTGTAGCCATCAACGTCAGCCACAATGATGAAATAAATGCTGCAAGTAGGAGAATCAGGAGATTCAAAATAGCAGGTACTTTCTTATGAACCTCTTTCCAGCTCTCTCTCAAGACCTTAAATACATGAATTGAAGAAAAGTGTTTCTTCACTAACAAAATTGCAAAGCAAAGTATATAGTTTCATTACATTGTTTAATGTAAATAATTAGTGACAATCCATAAAGTAATATAAAGTCATGATTTTTGAGAATATTATAACTTCCATGTAAGTCAAGAGAATGATTATTGGGTGACTTTTTAAATAGGAATATATTACTATTTTTTCCATTTTTTGCTAATATACTGTAACTCTTCTAGCATTTGAAACTCTATTTAAAATACAATTTTCTATATGTATCCTTGAGATTCTCATAAGCCTTTGTTAAAGTAATTAATCCATATGTCACTGATACCATTTAAATCCAAAGAAAATAAACCACAATGGTACATAAACATAGTTTTTTAATCCCTTCCCTGAGTTGAAGCCAATAATACATAGCATTTTCAGCCACCGCTACTGCATACAGAATCCAAGAAGAAAACAGCTACTTAACTGAAAAAGCACATTAATCAATACACCTGCAAAGCGAACCCAGGATAGCACTTAATTACAAAGTTCCATTACATTTACTTGCAATCGTATTTGAGCTTGTTGTTAGAAACATATAAGATATGGAGGGAAATGAAACATAAAAATAGAATGATAATAGAAGCTCTTGTGTTCTGCAGTGCTATGTCCATTGTCTGGGATTTAATGCTCTGTTGTCAGATTCAGGTACTGTCAGATTACAGGATGAGGGTAACATTTACGGGGAGAGGCGGAGAGGAGCACAATTTTCTCCTGGTTTGCCATCTTCTGAGTGGGCACGGCAGCTCATAAGCACGGCAGGTCCATAGAAAAGAACACCAGCAAACCTTTGTCCCAACAGCAGCTGGTGAGCAGTAGGGCTTGCATCCCTGGCAGACCAGAAAAAGCTACTGATCCTCCTGGAAAATGCCAGGAAACATTCTGATTCAAGTCATAGAGCTTAAATTTTAAGCACTTTTTTCCCCTCTGAGTAGCAGGAATAGATGAACTTGCAAGAAATACAGGTCTCATTTTCATGGAAATCATCTCCCAAGAACAAGAAAGGAGAAAAATAAAGAAAATGTATGAGATCGACTGGGGATTGCTGTAAAAGACAACAGGTGTCAGAGTGTTCTAGGAGGACTTAACTATTCCTCAAGGTATATTTTAATGACTTTCTAACAGTTGGCACAGTTCATCTTTGCTTTGGAGTAAATGGGATTCTAATTCCCAGGCACAATATAATCAGCTCTGAAAAAAAAAAAAAAAGTTTAGCTACAAAACCATCATAAACATAGAGCTACTTTGTATTTAAGGCTAATGCATTACAACATACAGAACATCAGGCAAAGGCAAACAGGTCTAACTGGTATGTGGTTCATAGTAATGGCTGACTTTCTCAATACTGATGTGACAGACCTATATTTCTAGTCAAATAGTGAATATTCAGTAAAACTTCAGAAGGTCTCAAACTATGCCACAGCAGAGGTGCAGTGGAGATCTTCAAAATGTGCACAATGGGACCCCACACCCAGAAGCAGTGGTTCTCGAGGTCTCAGTACAGCCCCCCACACCTGCCTATTTAAAGTACTACAAGGTGATTTGATGGATGCCAAAAGTTGCAAATCACTGAAATAATACTGACATGTCAGACGTGTTTAGACTCTAAACTCAAATATGGAGTTGATATGAAAGTTGGTTATAAAACAGTAGCCATTTGTGAGCTCTTCTAATTTGTCTACTCATTTCTCTGTCTCTCCCAACACCATCCTGGACTAATCAAAGAACTCAGCAAAGAAAGAGAATGCATTGGGTTCTTTTGTACTCCCCAAAGCAAACTTAGTTGGTGGCACACAGAAATCATTCTGCAAATGCTTATCAAGTGAATCCAGAACGAGTCCTGAATGTGCTGAATTCCAGGGATCCAATGAAATGAGAGGTGAATTTAGGGTATCAAATACCCATTTTATTGACAAAAGTAGACGAGCCACAAAGGTGGAAACAAAAACACTAGGACAAATTTTTAATATACTTCTACTGGTGCATTGTAATCCCATATCATGGTGAAGTTCAGAGTGCTAGGGACATAGCTACACACAGCGCTTGGTGAGCCTCCCTACTGTCTACCCTTCCCAGAGCATGCTATTAAGATCGATGTTGATAATATATATATATATATGGCATTCATTGAAGTGCTTCCTTCATCAAATGACAAAACTTCTTAACGTTTTATCATCACCTACCTGGAAACTTAGTGAAGGATTCCTCCAGAGAACACTTTTAAGACCAGGAAGCCTTGATGGAACTGTTCACCGGGGTAGAGGTGTTAAATATATCCACATGCACCCTGTCAGTGTAGAGACTTCCCAACTTAGACGCGGAACATTTGCCTGAATCTTGTTACAGTGATGAGCGTCGCCTTTACCTTACACAAACAAGAAGGGGGATACAAGTACAGCTTGGGAATCCTGTTTGTTACCACACCCTTTTTTAATATGCATTTGATACAGACTATTTATACTCAACAGAATTTTCCAGAATATGTGCATGTCAACAAACTAGGCTTATCTATCAATTACATTCATTGCCTTGAGAATCTAGTGTACATACAGGAAAATCTGCCACTCAGATCCAGGAGGTTCACAGACATTCTGAAGTCCTTCCACATATCTTCTAACGATCCTTAAAATCTTGGCTAAAAATGTGATGCAAATGAGTAAGTTAGTAAAAACCTCACAGCCTACCTATGCAAAGGCTACACTAAACACAGCCAGATGTGTTAAAGGAAGGTGTGCAGGTCGCTGCCTTCAAACTTAAGACTTCCTCTTCCTGTATTCTTCCTTTCTTCTTACATGATTTAAAACAAGAAGTGTGGCGTTCTATTCATCATATTGCCAATCTGTATGCATTATGTAACACAATAAATTAATGCATCCAACATGACAGCTAAAAGACTCAGCCATACAATGATTAAATAAATCAGAATGGCCGCTCTCATTGTTGAATTTAAGCCAGAACTATGGAAATTTTCCCAGTACTTGGATATAACTCTATATTATTCCTTGCATAGAAAAAAAGCCATCCAGGATGGGATTATAGAATTTTCTTTCATCCGATATTAGATTTTCTTTTTTTTCCTGTGTGTGTTGGAGGTGGGAGGCGTTTATTGGGGATAGAACCCAGGGATGTTCTACCTCTGATCTATACCCCCAGCCATATTTGTTTGTTTGTTTGTTTGTTTGTTTGTTTTGCTTTGAAATAGGATCTTGATAAGTTGCTGAGGTGGGCCTCGAATCTGCGATACTCCTGTCTCAGGCTCCCAGGTACCAGGATTACAAGAGTGTAACCACCATCTTATTTTTTATTGTGAATTAAGGTCTTGCTAAGTTATCATGTCCTGGCCTAGAACCTTTAATCCTCCTGTCTCAGCTTCCCAAATACTAAGATTATAGGTGTGCCCCACCATGCCTGGATTGGAATTTCATTTTCAATATTTGTGTTTACAAGATTTTGAAAGTTGCTTATTGTTTTAACTTTGGTGACAGAACTGTTTAGGTTCTTAGGGGCACCTTGGATTTCTGCATGTTCTCTTCTACTTGAACTGACGGTGGCAATGAGGTACTTGGAGGAACTCAGCACTGAGTAGAGTCCAGGGGTGTGTCACCTTCAGAGTAGTAGGAGTAAGGCATGGAAGAAGAAGACACCGCCATTTAAGCTCAGTGAGAAGCCATTAAACTCATCCACTTATGAAACTTGTTCCTGCGGTAGCTAAAAAAATGAAATTATTCTAGGCAGATGAATTTTTTTCAAGTTCTTAAGGGCAACACTTACTGCACTGGAAATTATTTTACAAAATTGGCATGTAAATAGCCACCAAAGTTCCCTACGTGGGAACCAGGTGCACCCCTGTAGCCTCAGTACTTGAGAGGCTGAGACAGGAGGATCACAGGTTTGAGGCCAGCCTCAGCAGCTTAATGAGACCCTGTTTCAAAATAAAAAATAAAAAGGGCTGAAGTTGTAGCTTAGAGGTAGAACAACTCTGGGTTCAAGCCCTAGTAACACACACACACACACACACACACACACACACACACGTTCCACACATAGGAAAATTTTACCTATAGTGTCTGAAAATAAAATACCATTAGTGAATTTTAGATAAATTCCAATGTAAGTCTGTAAATCTGATTCAATGTTAAGACTATGTACATGTAGCTTTATGAGACAATTAAATTAAGTTTAGCCATGACTAATTTTACTGTGATATGCACTAACCCCATGCAAACAACACACACACATATTCTCAAACATTTGCAAATACTGTAAATTATGTTTTCATGTGCATAGAGTGAATAAAGAATAGAAACTAGCATTTTATTTTAAGTGCTGTCCATTCATGCAATTCATTTTAAAATAAAGGAGCTCATATAGAGAGCAGAACATATAGAACAGCTTTATTTTAATGACTGTAGTATCTCCTAGTATGGGTATAGAATTTAACATATGTCTCCTATTGATGGACTATTACATAAGTCATTTCTAGAATTTCCTTACCACAAGCAACATTACCTGAAATTTTCTTGATTATCTTTGAACGTGTACTTTTATACACAGGAATATGCTTACCTATAAGATAACTTCCTAAATGTGGACTTTTTAGGTCAAAGAAAAGGAGATAGGAATTTTTATTTAAAAAGCTATTCCCAAATCACCTTTGAAATAGAATTCAGCAATATACGCCTAGCCATACTTCATGAGCGCTCCTGTTTCTTGACTTCGTATATTTGGCATAGTATCAAACTGTCAGCGTTTGTCAGTCTGTCAGGTGAAAAAATGGTATTTTTTTGTCAGAGACTTAATTAGCCTCCCTTTCATTAAATAGGAGGTTGAGCATCTTTTGCTTTCTGTTTTTAATTGATTTGGGGCAGCTTTTACATATTAAAGAATCTGGCCCTTAACTTTCAAATATGTTGCAATTTTTTCCCACTCTGCCATTAGTATTTTGACATGGTTTATATGGTTATTTTGGGGGGGAAGGGCAGGCATAAGTAATCATTCCTGTATTTAAATTTAAAATATTTTCCTATGTGGACTTTGGGGTTTTAGTCTTACTTAGAAATTTTCACTTGTGAGGAATTTTTTTTTTTTAAATTTAAAAACTCTCTCCTAAGTTTTCTAAAAGTTGAGGTCTTTATATCTAGCTATCTATTTTTATAGAAAAATTTTACAGAAAAATGTTTGATTTATAGTAATATTGTGTGATTGTTATAAAGATGATGGAGATATCTTGATTAAAAAAAAGCAATGATAAGTTTTAATATAATTCCTCACAAGACTAAGATAGTCCAAATCAGCGTTTTACAAGGGAACAATAGATTCATTGTCCAGGGATTCATTGACCAATGTCATTCAGCTCATTTTCTATTTTATATATATAATATAATACATATATATACATATATACATATATACATATATACATATATATATATATATACATTCAGTATATACATACTATACCGAGGATTGAACCTAGGGACATAATACCTCTGAGCTACTGCCTAAGCCCTTTTTATTTTTTATTTTGAAACAAGATCTCACTAATTTACTGAAGCTGATCTGGAACTGCGATCCTCCTATCTTAGCCTCTCAAGTACTGGGATCACAGATGTGCATCCCCACATCTAGCTTACATTTTTCTATTCTTTATTGAAATTCTTTAAAGGAGTTTTGGTCAAGATCTATAGGTAAGAGTTCAAGCTTTATAGCTAAATTTACAAGCTTCATATAGTGGCACAGGCTGATAATACCAGTTTTGGGAGGCTGAAAGGTGGATCTCATATTCAAGGCCAACATCGGCAAATTATAAATTTAGTGATATTCTCAGCAACTTAGCAGTACCTTGTTTCAAAAAAAAATTTTTTTAAAGAGCTGGAGGAGTAGCTTAAAGGTAGAATGCCCCCGTGTTCGATCACCATTACACCCCCTAAAAAAATTATTCGTACAAAAATCAATATTCTTTGTGGAGTTTTAGTAACAAACTCTCTTATGACTGATTGGATAATAAAAACACACTCAGGTATCAGAATAATTTATTTAACAAGGTTTTATTGAACAACAATATATATTGTTCAATATATAGCCAAATATATATATATATATATATATATATATATATATATAATCTTCTTTGTAAGGATTTGCAGTACAGCAATGAATAAAATAAACCAAGACCCCTGTCTTCACAAAATCAGGCATAAGGATGTTGATGAAACATAACTTCTATAAAGAAAAAGAAAGATATAACAATTGTATTTTCAAGTAATTCAGGAAAGAATTATTCTTTCTTCTCAAAGGAAAAACTTTTCTGCCCCTAAAAATGTAAGCGTCCCAAAGACTTGTTTAGGGTGGTATCTACAACAAACCTCAGAGTGTCCACAAACAACATAAACAACGTAAGTTGAAAAGGGCAGGTCTTTTTAGGTCTTCCCTAACTCAACAGTTTGAGAACCTCATAGTAAAATTGACACTTGGCAATCATCATTTTGCTTCCCTCTTTAAGACATTAAGGAAACTTACTTATGATGTAGAAATAAATCTCAGCACAGTGCTAGACACAAGGAGCTACTCTGATTGTACAGAAAAATCTCTCCTCGGAGCACAGGAAGTAAAGCAGCATTTCCCATTCCATCTCAACACAGGATTCTTTCATCAGTGACCCACGTCTCCAGAGAACAGCTTCTTGCAACCCAGTTTAGGTTCTGGTGTGGATTTGCAAATTAAATGAAAAGACCATTAGAAAACATTTCTGTTTAAAGTGCTAAATGGACTGCAACTTTCAAAACTAACCAGCCTGCCAAATTGTGATTTAAAGTGCAATTGGCATGAGCAGACATTTTCACATCAGCCTGTAGCACATCTGGTCCAGACCAAACAAACAGAAGATTTATTCTGTCAGGGAGATCATTTAGCATTCCTTTTCATGCTTCAGAAGGAGCCTGTACCTGTCACTCACCAAAGCGCTGGGCTTTTGGTGGCTAGGCTCTGTTGCGCTCCCTCTCTAGCCTTGATCTAACACTTCTAAGGAGGCTCATGTGCACCGCTCCACCTGGGAGCCCAGTACCCATGCCAAGTTCATTTCCATAGTCTTATAGAAACCTCCTGGAGGATTTCAAACATCTGCTCATAAGTAAAGAAACATTGTCTTGAGCGCTAACAATAATATAAAGGGCAACCGAACCTCCTTTTGCAAATAAAGCAGAGCTGAGGAATGATCTTATTTCATAGGACTGGGGGCAAGTTTCTTTGTGTCTCTCAGAATTCAAATCCTTAAAACATATATAGTCCACTAATCAGGGGAAAAATTAAATGGATCCAAAATTTATCATTAACGAGAGATAGTAAGGATTACAGAGGAGTTTGAAAGAACAGCATTTTGCTAAAATGAAACAAGCATATTTACAAAAACTGTCGTTACTCCTAAAATATATTGTTATTCTCCCTCTCTGGGTGTCGCCTCAGACAGAGCTAAACATGCTCTTGCTGTGTGAACCAAACAGTCACTGTTTTCTCTAAAATGTTAATCTGTTCTTGTTGGAGGCAGCAACCCCAAGAGAGTCACATTTTGCTCCTATTATCCAGAAATACTCCTCTTCTTCCCCATTCTGGATGGGAGTGTTGTGAATACTCAGTAGGGATAGAAGAACCGCCATTGGGAGTCCACATACATCCTTACGATATTGCCCTTGGTTGATAAGTAAAGATTCTGCTCAATCTAAGCAAAAACTGGAAAGAGGCAATATAGCTTGTTGATGTGCATGTTCTTTCACATTTCTATCTAAAATGTATCTCCCCCTCTTCCTTTGTAAACTCAATTAGTCAAAATGTCTCCTAAGGTCCTTCCAGTTGAAAGATCACGAGTATGACTTCCTTGTGATAAATTCTATTGCTTTGTTTTCATATTGACATGTGAGTCTATTGGGTCTAGGCAAATAGGGGAAGCTTATTATATAAACATAGAAAAATTGTTTACCTTACTTAAAATATAACAGATATGAATATTTTAAAATAATCTGGAGATTTCAAAGGCGATATTTAAAGGGCACATAAAAAGGATATGCGCTTTGTACAAGTATTTCTATCTTGTTGGTTTGTTCTAGTATCAAAATAGTAGGAAGAGGAGATTACATCTACACTCGACCCATGTCTGTCCCTCCTATCGAGTCATTAATAAACATGACACCGTGAGTACTGCATTGTTAATACTCAGCTTGGTCTACACTGCTCAGAAAATGCTCTTCTCAAATTCACACAGAACATTCTTAAATAGGTAACCTCCCTGCTACTGCATTTGCCAATGAAAAATGCATATCAACCCCAAATCCAGCTTCTTCTAAAGGAAACAGAAAATTTGAGCTTCCATTACAATAAAATTGGTTTCAATTAATATTGAAATATATCATGATATGAAGCCAGTAATTTCTTAGTATAGTTGGGCATCTTATTTACTTGGAAAGTGTCACCTGGGAACAAAGATATATAATGATATTTAGTACCTACATAATTCACATATGGATATATTTAGCTGTTTTCTTATTGGAAATACAAAAGTGACATTGAAAATAATATTTATGTATACTTCTACCACAACAGAATAATGTCACAAAGAGAAACAGATGTTTTACCTTCCCATAGTGAACCTGGAGAACTTCAAACTAAGGGATAATATTTCCATTAAAGGAGAGCTACTGCTGTAAGTATGATGCTTCCACAAGGACACAGCTTATAAAAAAATCAGAAAATAACTTAATTTTTCTAATTTATGTTTCTTTAAAGCCTACATTTAGAGTCAAAGAAGAGAAACTCAAAGCAGACTGGAGGCAACTTTGTTTTAATAAGACACTGGATTGGTTAACAAGTTGAAAAAGGTAAAAACTAATTCAATTTACAAAATATACAAATTCTAATTTTAGCTTTTTGAAGAGTCTAGAAAATACTGTACATGTACAAAATGACGTATTATTTAGCCATAAAAGCAAATGAAATCATGTGCTTGCCAGGAAAACGGATGGAAATGGAGATCCTCAGGTTAAGCAAATTAAGCTAGGCTTAAAAGGACAAGTATTACATATCTTCCCTCATATGTGGGGGGAGGGATGGCGTGAAACTATATTAGAGAAGAGAAAGGGGATGGGGAAAGGGTAGAGTGTGGTACAGGAAGGTAACAGAGGACAAATAAAGTCAAAATATGTTAGATGCGTGTACAGATGCACCACAATGAAACCCATTATACACTATAATTAAAATGCACTAATAAGAATAGAAGAACAAATAAAGTAAAAATCATGGGTAGCTTACAAACTGTAACTGAAATAATATAAGAGCATTTGAATGTTAGGATTCTTTAACTAGAAATGACTAATGGGCCACACCAATAGCCAAGAAACAAAGAACTAATTAAAAGTAACAAGCCTTGGTAGTCAAAATAGTGGGAAGTGGATATAAAAGGAAAAAATAGCACAAATAAAATATAGAGAGGATACACGAAAAGAACAAAATGCTTTAGTACAAATTACTTCACTAAACTTAAAATGGACTACTTAGAAACTTTAATTAGTATCCTTGTAGATTTATTGTATCATTATGAGTTCAGTTTTTCAAATATTTAACATATTCTATATGCATCCAATTATCTATAAAATATTTTGTCAAAGGAATTCCCTTTAGGGAAATTTAATTGTGTTTATCATAATTTTTAAAATAGTGTACTGCAACACAATCATTGACTTATCCTATACTTGGTTTTCTAAAAAAAAATCTACTTATACAAGTCAATCAAATTTTTTTCAAAGTGATACATCCTAAGACGAGATGATTCGATGTGTGACAGCAAGTCCTACTCTCTAACAAGCTCCTGATAGAATTTTCTTCAATGTATAGGAGATGATTGCCTATAGACAGTTTGGCTTGAGAAGGAAAACATTCCATCCATAACTCAGGACTCATAATGACTTTATAGAGCACACATCTATTTTGTAGAACATTCTTCTTATGAAGTCATAAAATAGACATTTTGGCACATTCAAAAGTCTGGAAAGGATAAGGTATAATAATGCAATTACTATTGCCTGACCAAACACTACATCTGCTATGTAGTATATACCAAAAGACACATTAAGTAAATGCAATATTATTGCATTGTTCAATTAAATATAATGATATTTGTATCAAAATCTAAATACATAAAGCATGCTTGAAGTCAAATTAACCTTCAACACACAGGTAACAGAATGAGACATTTGGAAACTTTTAAGTGCATTCTAAAAATGAACTGTGCGTGTGTGGAGGGCGGGGGTACTGGGAATTGAACCCAGGGACATTCTACCTCAGCTCTATTTTATTTTTTTGTTTTGAAACAAAGTCTTGCTAGGTTGCTGAGCATCTTACTACATTGCGGAGATCGTCCTCAAATCTGGCATCCTCCTGTCTCAGCTTCCCAAGTGTCGGATCACAGGTGTATGCTGCCATGCCTGGCTTATACCCAAAAGTTTCTGAGAAATTTACAAGTGATCCTGAGCACTGTTGACCATCCTAAGGGAAGTGTCTGTTCATCAGACAACAGATCACACAAAGGAGGTACTACTCTAGAGAACAGTCTCCTCAGGCATTATTAGGTATCCTTGAACAGTTTCAATACAATGGATACCTGCTGGGAATACAGTGGTGGTCAGGACATGGGGGATGATGGGCATACCCTAAATCACCTTGTGACTATGAGATTGGGGTCATTCTCACATGCCTCCTCCT
>PVLC010026614.1:0-22563 GCA_004027655.1 Graphiurus murinus
TTTTGCGGTACTGGGAATTGAACTCAGGGGCATTCTACCTCCGAGCTATACCCCCAGCCCTATTTTTTATTCTTTATTTTGAAACCGAGTCTCACTAAGTTGCGGAGTGCCTCACTAGGTAGCTGAGGCTGGCCTCGAACCCGGATCCTCTGGTCTCAGCCTCCCGAATGCTGGGATTACAAGCGTGCGCCACCACGCCCGGCTCCCCCAGCCCTATTTTTTATTCTTTATTTTGAAACAGGGTCTCATTAAGTAGCTGAGGCTGGCCGAGAATCCGGATCCTCCTGTCTCAGCCTCCCAAGTACTGGGATTACAAATGTGCACCACCACGCCCAGCCCAAGTAATACTTAAAACAGCTCAAGTTTGCCTGAAGTTCCACAGGAAAGAGAAGAAAGAAAGAAAAAATAAAGTTGCCAGGCAAAGTGGTGCAAGCCTGTAGTGCTAGAATTTGGAGGGTGAGACAAGATGATCACAGTTTCAAGGCCAGCCTCAGCAACTTAGTGAGACCTTGTTTCAAAATAGAAAATAAAAGCTGGGCATGGTGGTACACATCTCTCTTTTTTATTTTATTTTATTTTTTTCCTTTTTTCTTTGCAGTACTGGGGATTGAACCCAGGGGCATTTCTACCAACAAGCCATACCCCCAGCATTATTTTATTTTTATTTTGAAATGGTCTTGCTAGGTTATCTGTTCTTTTGACCTGTGATCCTCCTGTTTCAGCCTCCCAAGTACTGGGATTACATGCTTAGGTCACTATGCCCTGCTGGTGGTACATACCTCTAATCCTAGAACTTGGGAGGCTGAGACAGGAGGATTGCAGGTTTAAGGCCAGCTTCAGCAACTGAGTGAGACTGTATGTATTTTAGAATACAAAAATTAAATAGGGCTCTGGGTGTAGCTTAGATGTAGAAAGAACACCCTAGGCTCAATTCTCAGTAACCCCCGCACGTGCACGTGCATGTACACACACAGCACTTCTGAGAAATGGCCTGTTTATATATACTTTCTCATTTGCTAGAGGTTAGTCAAGACTGGAGAATAATTTAAAATTCGAGTTTGTTTACATGTTCTTGACATTTATAGATACAGAGAGAGTATACATTGTCAATTCAGGAGCTAGAGCCGCAGGTGTGGTGGTGCACGTTTGTAATCCCAGTACTTGAGAGGCTGAGACAGGAGGATTGCAGGTTTGTGGCCAGCCTCGGCTTCTTAGTGAGGACCTCTGCAACTTAGTGAGACCCTGTTTCAAAATAAGGAATAAAAAATAGGGCTGGGGGTGTAGCTTGGAGGTAGAATGCCCCTATGTTCAATCCCCAGTGCTAAAAAAGGAAAAATTCTGGAGCCAGGCATGGTGTTGCAAGCCTATAATCCCAATACTTGGGAGGCTGAAACAGGAGAATTGTAGGTTCAAGGATAGCCTAAGCAATTTAGGCTGTTTCAAAATTTAAAAAAGAAAAAGAAAAAAAAAAAAAAAAAAGAGGGAGGGACTAGGGTGTAGCTTCTTAGAATGCCCCTGGGTTCAATCCCCAGTACCACACACATACAAAAAAAAGTGAATATATATTCATGAGTACTGTGTCTGAAGCATCAGATGAGTTGTTTGGGGACAGTGGTAAGATAGGTTCCTGTCCTGAAGAAGCTGTGTTTTTTGGTGGGAGAGGGTCAAACCTAATTTTATTAGTCAAATAAATTAAAAAGAGACCTGAAAATATCTGTGTTTTACAATTTTGATTGGTGTTAAAACCAAGTATACCTTTCTTTATCAAAATACCTTCCCACACTCTTTCCCTCCCTCCCTCCCTGGGAGTTGACTCCAGGAGCATTCTGGGGGGGGGGGGGGAGACAGAGACAGAGACAGTGTGTGTGTGTGTGTGTGTGTGTGTGTGTATGTGTGTGTGTTTCTTGGGATTGAACCCAAGGGAATTCTTCTGAGCTATACCCTAGCCCTGTTTTGCTTTTTATTTTATTTTTTAATTTTGAAACAGGGTCTCACTAAATTACAGAGGGTCTTGCTAAGTTGCTGAGGCTAGCTGCAAACTTGCCATTCAGCTTCCCAAGTACTGAGATTGTATGTGTGCACAACTGCTCCCAATGCTAGTTTTTAGCATTTCCATGGTCCGAGGCTAGAGCACTAGATAGGTATTAGGTATTTTGGCATTTGCATTTATTGAAAAAAATCTTAGTAAAATATCTTTTAATTTTAACCAACCTTCATTGGCTTTGGGAGACACAGAGAGGATGAATGACAAGTATTGTAAGTGGCCACTTGGTTATGTCCATGCCAGCACAATCTCAGGAGAAGAGGCTTGTGGAGAAGGAAGTTTTTTGTTTTGTTTTGTTTTGTTTTTGCGGTACTGGGGATTGAACTCAGGGGCCTTCTACCTCCGAGCTATACCCCCAGCCCTATTTTTTTATTCGTTATTTTGAAACCGAGTCTCACTAAGTTGCACAGTGCCTCACTAGGTAGCTGAGGCTGGCTGCGAACCCGGATCCTCTGGTCTCAGCCTCCCGAATGCTGGGATTACAAGCGTGCGCCACCACGCCGGGCTCGAGAAGGAAGTTTTTAAGGGTGAATATTATCTACTATAAAGATAGATTACATTTACTTTCAGGGTTTTCTATGTTGGATATGTACAGTCAGTTCGCTCACAGGAAGACCAATCAATTTAAAAAGAAAGAGGAAAGCTGATTATGGTGGTGCTCACACCTGTAATGCCAGTACTTGGGTGGCTGAGACAGGATCACAGATTCGAGGCCAGTTTTAGCAACTTAGAAAGGTTCTCAGCAACTTAGTGAGACCTTGTTTCCAAATAAAAGGGGCCAAAGCCATTCATGGTGTTGCATACCTATAATCCCAGTACTTGGGAGACTAAGACAGTAGGATTGCAGGTTTGAAGCCAACTTCAGCAATTTAGTGAGACCCTCTTTCCAAATAAAAAACAAAATAGGAATGGGTGTGTAACTGAGAGGTAGAATTACCCTGGGTTTAATCCCCAATACCACAAATAAATAAATAAATAAATAAATAAATAAAAGGACCAGGAGCATAACTTGATGATAAGAATGGGTTCAATCCACAGCACCATTATCACTGACTTATTGAAAAAGCATTTTTTTTTTTTTTTTTTTGCGATACTGGGGATTGAACTCAGAGGTGTTCTACCTTCGAGCTACACCCCCAGCCCTATTTTTTACTCTATTTTGAAACCGAGTCTCACTAAGTTGCGGAGTGCCTCACTAGGTAGCTGAGGCTGGCCTCGAACCCGGATCCTCCAGTCTCAGCCTCCCGAATGCTGGGATTATGAGCGTGCGCCACCACGCCCGGCTTGAAAGAGCATTTTAAGTCAATGTGTTAATCCTAGTATTTGGGAGGTTTAGACAAGAGGATCTCAGGTTTGAGATCAGCCTCAGCAACTTAGCAAGGCCCTCAAGCAATTTAGGGAGACCTTGTTTCAAAATAAAAAAATTAAATAGGGCTGGGGGTGTAGCTCAGAGGTAGAAGGCCACTGGGTTCAATCCCCAGTACCAAGAAAAAGGAAAGATAGAACTATGATAGAACAATATAAAATTTTCAAAGCTTAAGAGAAAGTGTAATTGAATAGTAATCTTATACTATTTTTTTCCTTCTTTCTAGATTTAAACAGTCAGTAAAATCAAGCTGGGTAATCATGGCTGAAGGAGGATTCGATCCCTGTGAATGTGTCTGCTCTCATGAGCATGCGATGAGAAGGCTGATCAATCTGGTGAGATGCACAGGGTGATCCTGTTCACAACTGATCTGTACTCTATCCTGTTTTTGTGAGAATATTGGTTATTGGGGGATTTTTTTTTTTTTTTAGGTACTGGGGATTGAACTCAGGGGCATTCTACCTCCGAGCTACACCCCCAGCCCTATTTTTTATTCTTTATTTTGAAACTGAGTCTCACTAAGTTGCGGAGTGCCTCACTAGGTAGCTGAGGCTAGCCGAGAACCCGGATCCTCAGGTCTCAGCCTCCCGAATGCTGGAATTACAAGCGTGCGGCACCACGCCCGGCTTGTTATTGGGGGATTTTCATGTGGTCAGTAAAAAATTATTTCATAACTGAAATTCCACAGTGGATTAAGTCATGATTAAAGTGTTTGCCAGCAATTTTTTTATTAAAAATGAAAGTAGATTACTGTATTTATATACATTTCTTTTGATGCAGTTTGCTGTTATGGGTAAATAACAAATTTTTTTTCCCTTTGGTACTGGGGATAGAACCCTAAAGCATTTTAACTCTGACCTATACCCCAGGTCCCCCTGCCCTTCCATTTTTTGTGGTATCGAGGATTGAACCCCAAGGCATTCTATCTTTGAGATACACTCCCAGCACAGTTTTTTTTGTTTTGTTTTGTTTTTGCAGTACTGGGGATTGAACTCAGGGCACTCTACCTCCGAGCTATACCCCCAGCCTTATTTTTTTTATTCTTTATTTTGAAACAGGGTCTCACTAAGTTGCGGAGTGCCTCACTAGGTAGCTGAGGCTGGCCAAGAACCACAATCCTGCAGTTTCAGCCTCCCAAATGCTGGGATTACAAGCGTGAGCCACGACGCCCGGCTGCCAGCACAGTTTTATTTCTTATTTGGAAATAGGGTCTCACTAGATTGATGAGAGTCTCACTACTTGCTGAGGCTGTCCTCTAACCTGCGATCCTCCTGTCTCAACCTCCCAAGTACAGGGATTACAGTCATGCACCATCATGCCTGGCTTCCCCACCCCTTTTTGATTTATTTTTTTATTGAAACAAGGTTTTGAAAAATTGCTGAAACTGTCCTTGAACCTGCAATCCTCCTGTCTCAGCCTCCCAAATACTGGGATTACAGTCATGTGTCACCATACCTGGCTTTTTCTACTCTATGTCATACAAATAAGTTGTTTTAGTTATGTGGAACTTGTTTGCCTGCTAAGCTGCTGTGACATTACAGTTTCTGTTACGTGTGTGTGTCTGTGTGTATGTTTGTGTGTTTGTGGTATTAGGGATCCAACCCAAGGCCTTGTGCATGCTGGGCAAATGTTTTGCCAGTGTGCTATACCTCTAGTATATTCTTATTAGAATAGTATATTCTTATTAGACATTATAAGCCAGGCACAAACTTGTAATCCCAGTACTTGGGAGGCTGAGACAGGAGGAGTGCAGATTTGTAACCAGCCTCAGCAACTTAATGAGGCTCTTGGCAACTTACTGAGATCTGTTTCCAAATAAAAAGTAAAATAGGTCTGGGGGTATAACCTGGAGGTAGAAGGTCCCTAGTGCCATCCCCAGTACCACACACACACACACACACTAATATATATATATATGTGTGTGTGTGTGTGTGTGGATTATATATATATTATATAATATATATATTATATTATATATTATATATATAATATATTACCTTATATTATATATATAATATATATATATGTGTGTGTGTATGTGTGGATTGTTGGTAATTAATAAGCAGGTTTTCAGTGTTTCTATGCATAGTGATTAGACGGGGGTTTTTTGTAACCTGACGTGGTGGTACACACCTGTAATCCCAGTATTTGGGAGGCTGAGACAGGAGGAGTGCAGGTTTGTGGTCAGCCTCAGCAATTTAGCGAAGCACTATACAATTTAGTGAGACCTTATTTCAAAATAAAAATAAGGCTGGGCGTGGTGGCACATACCTGTAATCCCTGTACTTGGGAGGCTGAGACAGGAGGATCGCAGGTTCGAAGACAATCTCAGCAAATAGCCAATCAACCTAGCCAGACTCCTTCCAAATAAGAAATAAAATTGGGCTGGGGGTGTAGCTTGAAGGTAGAATGCCTCTGAGTTCAATTTTTGTAAAATAATAATTACTTATATAAATAATATGTTCTTTAAAGTAAAAACAGCACATTAAAGGTAAGTTAAACTCCCTACACACTTCTCCACACCTGGCATATTTCCTGTTTTCCTAGTTGAATTTGGTATGTATCTTCCCAGATTTTTTTTTTTTTTTTTTTTGGTGGTACTGGGAATTGAACCCAGAGGCATTCTACCTCCGAGCTATACTCACAGGGTCCACTAGGTTGCTGAGAGCCTCACTAAATTGCTGAGGTTGTGCTCAGACCTGTGATCCTTCTGTCTCAGCCTCCCAAGTACTAGGTTTACAATTGTGTGCCACCACACCTGGCTTTTTTTTGGGGGGGGGGTACTGGGTATTGAGCCCAGGGACCTTCTACCTCTGAGATCCTATTTTATTTTTTATTTTGAAACAGGGTCTTACTAAGTTTCTGAAAGTCTTGCTAAATTGCTGAGGCTGTCCTCGAACCTGTGATTCTCTTGTCTCAGCCTTCCAAGTACTTGGATTATTGGCCTGCACCATAAAGCCCAGCTGCCCTTTTTATTCTTTTGTTTTGATTAGGTCTTGCTAGGTTGCTGAGAGTCTTAACATGTTGCTGAGGCTGGCCTGGAACCTGTGATCCTCCTGTGTCAGCCTTCCAAGTACTGGGCTTACAGGTGTATGCCACCATGCCTGGCTTTCCCAGATCTCTCACTCTCTCTCTCTCTCTTTTTTTTTTTTTTTTTTTTTTTTTGTGTGTGTGTGTGTGTGTGTGGTACTGGGGACAGAGCCCAGGGGCACTCTACCTCTGGGCTGCACGCCTAGACCTGTTTTATTTTTTATTTGGAAACAAGGTCTCGATAAGTTGCTGAGAGCCTCACTAAGTTGCTGAGGCTGGCTTTGAACCTCCGATCCTCCTGTCTTGGCTCCCAAGTACTGGGATTACAATTCCCAGATCTCTTTAACAGATATGTGTGTAGATACTGGTTTATATCTGTATTTCCCCCAATTTAATAATAATATTTACCATTTTTTATGTTGCTGTGAAGCCTTTTGTGTACGGGAGGGGGAATACTGAGGATTGAACATAGGGGCTTTCTACCACAGAGCTACATACCCTCAGCCCTTTTTTATTTTTTATTTTGAAATGGCATCTCCCTAAGTAACTGTGATCCTGTGATCAAACCTGTGATCCTCCTGTCTCAGTCTTCCAAGTACTGGAATTATAGGCATGTGCGACTATGCCTGGCTTGCTATGAAACCTTTTTTTTTTTGCGGTACTGGGGATTGAACTCAGGGGCATTTTACCTCCGAGCTACACCCCCAGCCCTATTTTTTATTCTTTGTTTTGAAACAGGGTCTCCCTAAGTTGCGGAGTGCCTCACTAGGTAGCTGAGGCTGGCCGCAAACCTGGATCCTCCAGTCTCAGCCTCCCAAATGCTGGGATTACAAGCATGTGCCGCCACGCCCAGCTAAGCCGTTTTAATAGTATGAATAACTTTGGGCTTTTATCTTTATTAATAAAGATAATTTAAGTAGTGTTATTTCAAATTTTAATTTTTTTTCTTTTTGTTGAGGTACTGGGGATTGAACCCAGGGGCTTTCTACCCCTCAGCTACACCCTCAGCCCTATTTTTTATTCTTTATTTTGAAATAGGATTTCACTAGTTTGTGGAGGGCCTCACTAAATAGTTGAGGCTGGCTGTGAACCTGTGACTCTCCTGCCTCAGCCTCCCAAGTACTGGGATTACAAGTGTGCACCACAGTGCCAGTCTAAATTTTAATGTTTTTATCAATATCTTCCAGCACTAGAATATGTGTGGTGGCGCACATAGCTGGGGGTGTAGCTTGGAGGTAGACTGCTCCTGGGTTCAATCCCCAGTACCGCAAAAAAATAAAAATAAAAATAGGGCTGGGAGTGTAGCTCAGAGGTAGAATACCTCTGGGTTTGATCTCCAGTACTACTGGAGATAAAAAAAAAAAAAAAAAAATTCAAACAGTACTAAGGATAGAAAAGGAAAAGTAAACATCTCTGTGTTCCCAGATTCCTAATTGTAACTTGATTGAATATGCATTAGAGTTTCTTGTTTCTGACATTACAGCTGTATAACAGATTACCTCAAAATTTAGGGCATAAAACAACCATTTATTAAGCATTAACCTTACAAACTGTGTAGATGGAGTTCACACCACATGTCTGTGCACCATGTGTCTTGTGTTCTTGGCGGGAAGACTGGGGGTGGGGAAGGCATCTGGAGGCTGGCTTGCTCCCTGCCAGTTGATGCTGGTGAGTGGCTCCAACCCTGGCTGGCACTGTCAGCCAGAATACCTGTGTATGGCCTTTTCATGTGGCTGCTTGGCTTCGTCACAGCATGGTGGCTTGGTTCCAAGGACAAGCATCCAGCCTGCTTGAAGATGAGGTAGGCAGGGAAGCAGGCAGCAGATGTATCCTTTTTATGACCTAGCCTGAGAAGTCACATGCCATGGTTTTGCTGTACCCTTGGTGTAGCAGTCACGAGCCCACCCAGGTTCAAGAGAAAGGCAGTAGATTCTACCTCTCCATGGATAGTGGCAGATTCTCAAAGAGTGCTTCTTGGCAGCACATATACTAAATTGGAATGGTAGAGAGATTAGCATGGTCTTTGCATGAGGATGACACAGGAATTCATGAGTGTTCCATATTTTTATTTTTATTTATTTTTGTGGTACTGGGATTGAACCCAAGGTCATTTTGCCTCTGAGCTAACCCCCAGCCCTATTTTGTTTTTTTATTTTGAAACAGGGTTTTGCTAAATGACCACACACTGGCCTTGAACCTGTTACTACACCCAGTTATATTTTTTAAATATTTGGCCTTTTACCTGATTATTTGTAATCTTGAGGCTTAAATATGTATAAGTTTTTGTGATCCTTCAAAATTATTTTTGCTAGACCTTGCCAGACAAGGTGCTACTAAGCTGACGAATTGCATTAGAGTCCACGGGCCCAAGGCTTATTTTGAAGCAAGGGATTGGTGGCAGTGCTCAAGCCAAAGGGCTGGTAACCAAAGGGGACAGAGTCAAATTAAAAGCTGAACTAAACCGGGCGTGGTGGTATACGCTTGTAATCCCAGCATTTGGGAGGCTGAGACTGGAGGATCCGGGTTTGCAGCCAGCCTCAGCTACCTAGTGAGGCACTCCACAACTTAGTGAGACCCTGTTTCAAAATAAAGAATAAAAAATAGGACTGGGGGTATAGCTCGAAGGTAGAATGCCCCTGGATTCAATCTCCAGTACCACAAAAATAAACAAATAAATAAAAATTTAAAAAAATAAAATAAAGAATAAAAAAATAGGATTGAGGATATAGCTCGGAGGTAGAACACTGCTGAGTTCAATCCCTAGTACCGCCAAAAAAATAAATTTTTTTTTTTTTGCTAAACCAGGCATGGTGGTGCACACCTATAATCCCAGTACTTGGGAGGCTGAGACAGGAGGATCGCAGATTTGAGGACAGCCTCAGCAAGTAGTTAGACTGCCATCAACCTAGTGAGATCCTGTTTCAAAATAAAAAGTAGGTCTGGGGGTGAGACTTGGAGGTAGAATGTCCCTAGATTCAATCCCCAGTACCACCAAAAAAAAATTGTTTTTGTTAGCCAGGCATAGTAGTGCACACTTATAGTCCCAGCTACTAGGGAGGCTAACTCAGGAAGATCACAAGTTTGAGGCCATCCAGGGCAATTTAGTGAGACCCTGTTTCAAACTAAAATATATATATATTTTTTTCCGGTGGTACTTGGCATTGAACCCAGAGGCATCCTACCTTCGAGCTACACCCCCAGCCCAATTTTATTTTATTTATTTACTTATTTAATTTTTTGCGGTACTAGGGATTGAACCCAGGAGCAGTCTACCTCCAAGCTATACCCCCAGTCCTATTTTTTATTCTTTATTTGGAAATGGTCTCACTGAGTTGCAGAGGGCCTCACTAAGTAGCTGAGGCTGGCCGTGAACCTGTAATTCTCCTGTGTCAGCCTCCCAAGTACTGGGATTACAAGTGTGGGCCACCACACCCAGTTTTTTACTTTTTATTTTTTTATTTTTTTATTTTTCGGTACCGGGGATTGAACTCAGGAGCATTTTACCTCCGAGCTATACACCCAGCCCTATTTTTTATTCTTTATTTTGAAACCGAGTCTCACTAAGTTGCGGAGTGCCTCACTAGGTAGCTGAGGCTGGCCTTGAACCCGGATCCTCCGGTCTCCGCCTCCCAAATGCTAGGATTACAAGCATGCGCCACCACGCCCGGTGAGACCCTGTTTCAAAATAAAGAATAAAAAATACGGCCGGGGGTATATCTTAGAGGTAGAAAGACCCTGAGTTTAATGTCCAGTACTGAAAAAAAAAAGAAGAAAGATACCTCTCACTTTTATTTTTTTTATTTATTTATTTATTTTTGCGGTACTGGGGGTTGAACTCAGGGGCATTCTACCTCCGAGCTATACCCCCAGCCCTATTTTTTATTCTTTATTTTGAAACCGGGTCTCACTAAGTTGCGGAGTGCCTCGCTAGGTAGCTGAGGCTGGCCGCGAACCCAGATCCTCCGGTCTCAGCCTCCCGAATGCTGGGATTACAAGCGTGCGCCACCACGCCCGGCACCTCTCACTTTTTTTTTTTTTTTTTTTTTTTTTGCGGTACTGGGGGTTGAACTCAGGGACATTCTAACTCCGAGCTACACCCCCGCCCTATTTTTTATACTTTATTTTGAAACCAGGTCTCGCTAAGTTGCGGAGTGCCTCACTAGGCAGCTGAGGCTGGCCTCGAACCCGGATCCTCCGGTCTCAGCCTCCCGAATGCTGGGATTACAAGCGTGCGCCACCACGCCCCGCTCGGCACCTCTCACTTTTAAGGCCTCTTTTTTTTTCTTTTTTTGATGCTGAGGCTGAGACAGGAAGATAACAGGTTCAATGCTAGTCTCAGCTATTTAGTGAGGCCCTCAGCAACTTAGTGAAACCGTGTTTCAAAATAAAAAAATAAACCGGGCGTGGTGGCGCACGCTTGTAATCCCAGCATTCGGGAGGCTGAGACCGGAGGATCTGGGTTCGCGGCCAGCCTCAGCTACCTAGTGAGGCACTCCGCAACTTAGTGAGACCCGGTTTCAAAATAAAGAATAAAAAATAGGGCTGGGGGTGTAGCTCGGAGGTAGAATGCCCCTGAGTTCAGTCCCCAGTACCGCAAAAAATAAATAAATAAATAAATAAATAAAAAAATAATGCCGAGTATGGTGGTACATGCCTGTAACCTCAGTACTTGGGAGGCTGAGACAGAACAATTGCAGGTTTGAAATCAGCCTTAGCAATTTAGAGATATTCTCAACAACCTAGCAAGACCCTGTTTCAAAACAGAACATAGATGGGGGTGGTAGTATAGCTCAGAGGTAGAATGCCTCTAGGTTTGATCCCCAGTACCCCCCTCCACACACACACTCATATACACACACACACAAATTGATAATCTCACTGGGCATGGTGGTGCACACCTGTAATTTCAGTATTGAGAGTCTGATACAGGAAGATTAGAGGTTGAGGCCAACCTCAGCAATTTACTAAAACTCTCAGCAATTTAGTGAGACCCTGTTTTAAATAAAAAATAAAATAGAACTGAGGGTGTGGCTCAGAGGTAGAATGTCCCTGGGTTCAATCCCCAGTACCACCAAAAAAAGAAATTATACTCTTGCCAGGCATGGTGGCCACACCTGTAATTTCAGTACTTGGGAAGTTAAGATAGGAGGATCACAGGTTTGAGGTCAACCTGAGAAATGTAGTGAGATCTTCAGCAATTTGACAAGACCCTGTTTCAAAATAAAAATTAAAAAGGACTGGTGGTAGCTGGGCGTGGTGGCGCATGCTTGTATCCCAGTACTTGGGAGGCTGAGACAGGAGGATCTAGGTTTGTGGCCAGCTTCAGCACTTAGTGAGGCCCTCCGCAACTTAGTGAGACCCTATTTCAAAACAAAGAATAAAAAGTAGGACTGGGGGCATATCCCAGAGGTAGAATGCCTTTGGGTTTAATCCCCAGAACCAAAAAATGGTATATCTTGGAGATAGAATGCCTTTTGGGTTTAGTCCTCAGTACAAAAAATTTGTTAATCTCGTGATTTTGAAATCAGATTTTATAAAGAGATAAATAGCTGGGCATGGTGACACACACCTGTAAATCCTAGCTACTTGGGAGTCTGAGGTAGCAGGATTGCAAGTTTGAGGCCAGTCTGGGCTTTTTTTTGTGTGGTACTGGAGATTGAACTCAGGGGCATTCCGCTTCCGAGCTACACCCCCAGTCCTATTTTTATTCTTTATTTTGAAACAGGGTCTCACTAAGTTGCGGAACCTAATTAGCTGAGGCTGGCCTCGAACCTGGATCCTCCAGTCTCAGCCTCTCAAGTACTGGGATTACAAGTGTGTGCCACCACACCTGGCTAGTCTGGGCTTCTTAATGAGACCCTGTCTCAGAATTAAAAAAAATTTTTTAGAAAAGACTGTTGATGCAGCTCAGTAGTAGAGTGTCCCTGAAGTCAGTCCCCAGTACCACTAAAGAGATAAAGTGTGTGTGTGTGTGTGTGTGTGTGTGTGTGTGTGTGTTCCTGAGGATCAAATCCAGGTCTTTGTGCATGCCAAGCACATGTTCCACCACTTAGCTACACACTTAGCCCAGAATATCTTTCTGCTAATTATTGTCCACATTTGGTTTAGTCTAAGCTAATTTTCCTTTCTTCTTCTTCACTGCAGTTGCGGCAGTCCCAGTCCTACTGCACGGACACAGAATGCCTTCAGGAATGTACGTACCAATGGACAGGGAGTGCTGGCACTGAGGGCCAAATAACTGAATATTTTCAGAATTTATTCTTTCAGTTTGTGCTTTAAGGAAATGGTTTTCAGTAATGTGTTTCCCACTAAAATATTTCATTTTTAAGCTGGGCGAGGTGACACACGCTTGTAATCCCAGTACTAGGGAGCCTGAGACTGGAGGATCCAGGTTCACAACCAGCCTCAGCTACTTAGTGAGACAGGAGGATCACAGATTCAAGGACAGCCTCAGCAAGTAGTTAACTCTCACCAACCTACCAAGAACCTGTTTCAAAGTAAAAAATTTTAAAAATAGGACTGGGGGGGTGTAGCTTAGAGGTAGAATGCCCCTAGATTCAATCCCTAGTACCACAAAAAAATTAAAAAATAAAAAGGGGTTGGGTGGATAGTTTAGAGATAGCATACCACTAGGTTCAATCCTCAATACCAACCCTTTGATGTCACTCCCCCATCATTGTACAGGCAGTTCTAACAACACGGCATTTAAGACCTTTCACAGTCTAGCCTTGTCTCAGCCACTCCTTAGGTGTATCCTGCTTTCGCGTGACATTCTCAGTATACCGGTGCTTCTCAGCCTTTGCTCATGTTTCTCGACTGCTTCCCTAATCCATCGCTGCCAATCTTCTGGTTAATGAATGCCTAATCGTCTTTGAGGGCTTGCTTAGGTTGTGTTCTATTTGTTTGTGATTACTGCCTGTAGACTTTGAACTTACTCAAGGTATTTGTACCTGTTTTAGTCAGCTTTTTTGCTGCTGTGACCAAAATAACCAACAAGCACAACATAAAGGAAGAAAGATTTATATGGGGCTCACCATTTCAGAGTTTTCAAAGATTTCAGTCCACAACCAGCATGCACCATGGCAGGAACTGTGGTGGTGATGCTTCAGGGCATGGTGGATGGGGAAAAGCCCCCTCACCTCTTGGCATATAGGAAGTAGAGACCAAGAGGAGGAGGCCAGGGACAGATACAGTCCCCAAAACCTTGCCCCCAGCAAGCTACCTCCTCCAGTCACATCCTAGCTTTCAGCCTGGCTGCATAGCCTAACACAGGAGCTTCCCTGGCAAGACATTTTATTTGTTATTTTTTGCAGTACTGGGGATTGAACCCAGGGGCATCCTACCTCCGAGCTATACCCCTAGCCCTATTTTATATTATTTATTTTGAAATAAGGTCTCACTAAGTTGTGTAGGGCCTCACTAAGTAGCTGAGTCTGGTCGTGAACCTGTGGTCCTCCTGTCTCAGCCTCCCAAGTACTGGGATTACAAGTGTGTGCCACCACACCCGACTTCCCTGGGAGACATTTTATTTGCAAATTATTTGAGGGGAGGGTTACTGAGGATTCAACCCAGGGGCATGGGCTAGGGTGGGGGGTCTACCTCTGAGATAGACACCCCCGCCCCCAAGCCCTTTTTAAATTTTTTAAATTTTGAAACAAGGTCTTGCTAAGTTCCTAAGGCTGGCCACAAACTTAAAATCTTTCTTTCTTAGCCTCCTAAGTACTGGGATTACAGGTGTGCACCACCACGCCTGGCTTCCTAACAGTACCCTTTATGATAGCTATGGTGTGTTGCATGTATTTGCGATGGTTTGACTGAATATGGAATTCATTTTATTTCATGTGGTAGAGGCTATGCTGTTAGCAGATCTAGTTGTTTCACAGTTCTTTATATTGTGCTGAATTCTGCTTTCACTGTGATGTCTACTCACAGTTTTGCTCTATAGAAATGTATACAGAACATGGTTGCTCCCTGTTCTGAAAGTCCGTGTTTCAGTCAAAGAATTTATGGAGAATTTCGGCTGTATGTCTAACTTAATTTTGAAGTAAATCAACTTGAAAACTGATTGCCATACTGAGGATAATGTAGATATACAACAAAAAAGTACAGGGTTAAAGGCTACTGGTGCATGTCCATTTTCACTGCTGTCCTCTTTCTACTTTTCCCACTGGAGACTTCTGAAAGTTTATTTATTTATTTTTATATGCTTTTATCTGTGCATTGTAGTCTTACATCATAAATGAAAGTTTATAGTAAGAATCCCTCAGGGCTTGCCAGCTCTTAGGGCCTTACTCTCTTTCATCTTCATCTTCCTTGTATCCAGTTAAAGCATCATTTTATGATCCCATTTGGCATCTTATCTGTAATATCTGACTATCTGTTGAACTCATATTTGTCTGTCACCAATCAAATGCTAATGCTGTATTTTGGTGTACAAAGTTGCTTTACATTTTTATGATTTATATTATCTTTCTTTTTTCTTTTTCTTTCTTTCTTTCTTTTTTTTTTGGTACTAGAGATTGAATTCATGGGTATTCTACCTCTGAGCTACACTCCAGCCATATTTAATTTTTTGTTTGAAAACAGCGTCTCTCTGTTTGTTGAGGACCTGATTCAGTTGCTAAGACTGGCCTTGAACTGCAATTCTTCTTGCTGGCTGATATTCTTGTATAGACCCTTCCAATCCTTAAAACTACTCTAACACACACACACAAAGTTAATGACCTAAAAATTAATGAGCTAAAAATCTCTCCTAATTAGAGAATTAGAAATGATAAACTATTCACTGGGTGTGGTGGTGCATGCTTATAATCCCAGTACTTGGGAGGCTGCGACAGGAAGATCGTGGGTTTTCGGCCAGCCTCAGCTACTTAGTGAGGTCCTCTGCAACTTAGTGAGAACCTGTTTCAAAATAAAAAATAAAACAGGGCTGGGGATGTAGCTCGGAGGTAGAATGCCCCTGGGTTCAATTCCCCAGTACTGCAAAAAAACAAAAACAAAAACAAGAAATGATATGCTATTCTAGAGAAGGTAGAGGAAAAAGTGGCAGAAGAAATGGAGATTTTTATAGGCAAGAGAGATGTAGGTGAATAAATGGAAATTAGTTGTAAGAATGCTCTCCAACCAAGCTAGCATTGAACTATTATTATAACAGAGTCATTTGGAGGGCTTTTAAAAAATATTGTTGGCCAGCTTGGCGTGGCGCATGCTTGTAATCCCAACATTTGGGAGGCTGAGACCAGAGGATCCGGGTTCGTAGCCAGCCTCAGCTACCTAGTGAGGGACTCCAAAACTTAGTAAGACCCTGTTTCAAAATAAAGAATAAAAAATAGGGCTGGAGATGTAGCTCGGAGATAGAATGCCTCAAGTTCAATCCCCAGTACCACACACACACAAAAAAAATTGTTGGTTCTTGACCACACCTCTAAGCCACTCCTGAATCTGGTGGTTTGAGGCAGGGCCTTAGACTCTGTGCTGCTGGTCATAGGCCATTCCTATGCATAGCCAGGCCAGGGAAGCTTTGGCTAAAGAAGGAAGAGGTATGGGGTGACTGGAGCAGAGGACATGTGTTCTGAGAGGTGTAAGAGATGAGATTAGATGTGTAGGGCCACATCATGCACGCAAAGGCCAGGTGAAAGTGCTGAGTTGAAGCAGTAAGCCCTAGAGAGTGAGTCACTCGGTTGAACAGTGTTTTAAGCAGACTTCCTGGCTGCAGTAGGGACTGTGAGAGTCTTAAAAAGGAACAGGCATTTTAAAAGGAGCCTGGCGCAGTGGCACACGCTTGTAATCCCAGCATTTGGGAGGCTGAGACCAGAGGATCCGGGTTCTCAGCCAGCCTCAGCTACTTAGTGAGGCACTTCGAAACTTAGTGAGACCTGGTTTCAAAATAAAGAATAAAAAATAGGGCTGGGGGTATAGCTCAAAGGTAGAATGCCCCTGAGTTCAATTAAAAAAAAAAGGATGCTTTGTCTAGAAATAAGAATTAATGAACTTGCAAATCTGAGGTTGAATTTTCTGATGCCTCAGAATCTTTTTCTTTTACTTGCAAAGAATATAAAAAATAAGGCAGTCACTCTCTAAATAACATAAGGTTGACTTTGGATAGATTTCTAGTCTATACAAGTAATTTAGCATTTTATTTCTGAGAGAAGGGTACTAAAAGAAGTAATATACGCAAATCATAGTTATCTTTCTTTGACTAACTTTAAATAATCTACTTTTACTTAACTAGTTTTAACCTTGTTTTATCAAAAATCTTTTTGAAATCTCTGTTTCCTGATTTACTACCCACAGGACTAATAATTTTCACAAATGTATCTCATTATGTGATATTATCAGAGATTATAACAGAGCAGAGTTAAGAGCACAGATTCCAAAGAGGCCACCAGCATCTAAATCCCATCTTTTTTTTTTTTTTTTTTTTTTTTTGCGGTACTGGGGATTGAACTCAGGGGCATTCTACCTCTGAGCTACATCCCCAGACCTATTTTTTATTCTTTATTTTGAAACCGAGTCTCACTAAGTTGCGGAGTGCCTCACTAGGTAGCTGAGGCTGGCCGCGAACCCGGATCCTCTGGTCTCAGCCTCCTGAATGCTGGGATTACAAGCGTGCGCCACCACGCCGGCTCTAAATCCCATCTTTGACACACAACAGTTGTATGACATTGAGATATAGTCCCCAGTGGCATTCTACCTCTGAGCTACATTCCTAGCCCTACTTTTTATTCTTTATTTTGAAACAGGGTCTCACTAATTTGTGGAGGGCCTCACTAAGTAGCTGAGGCTGGCCTCAAACCTACAATCCTCCTGTCTCAGCCTCGAAAGTACAGGATTACAAGCGTGTGCCACCATGCCCAGCTCAAAGACCCTGTTTCAAAATTAAAAATAAAAATAGAACTAGGCATGATAGCTCACACCTATAATCCCAGCACTTGGGAGTTGAGACAAAAGGATCATAGGTTTGAGACCAGCCACAGTAGTGAGATGAGATCCTATTTCAAAACAAAAAAAAAATAAGCCGGGCGTGGTGGCGCATGCTTGTAATCCCAGCATTTGGGAGGCTGAGACCGGAGGATCCGGGTTCGCGGCCAGCCTCAGCTACCTAGTGAGGTACTCCGCAACTTAGTGAGACTCGGTTTCAAAATAAAGAATAAAAAATAGGTCTGGGGGTATAGCTCAAAGGTAGAATGCCCCGGAGTTCAACTCCCAGTACCGCAAAAACAAAAAAAAAATAAAAAAAATAAAAAAATAAAAAAATAAAAAAATAAAAGGACTGGGTGTAGCTCAGAGGTAGAACTCCCTGTATTCAATCCCAGAACTACACACGTAGACAAAATAAAAAATAAAAAAAGGTTGTAACTGAGAGGTAGACAGCCCTGAGTTCAAACCCCAGTAAACAAAATACTAATAATAATTACTTTTTTTGTGGTACTGGAGATTGAACTCAAGGGCATTCTTCCTCTGTGCTACAACCCCACCCTCATTTTATTTTTTATTTTGAAACAGGGTCTCAGTAAGTTGCAGAGGACCTTGCTAAGTTACTGAAACTGGCCACGAAACTGCTATCCTCCTGTCTTAGCCTTCCAAGTACTGATATTAGAGGAATGCACCACCATGTCCCACTAAGAAAGTATTTAAAAAAAGGTAGAATGAGCCAGGCATACTGGCGCATGCTTGTAATCCCAGTACTTGGGAGGCTGAGACCAGAGGATCTGGGTTCATGGCCAGCCTCAGCTACTTAGTAAGGCCCCCACAATTTAGTGAGACTCTATTTCAAAATAAAGAATAAAGAGCCGGGCGTGGTGGCGCACGCTTGTAATCCCAGCATTCGGGAGGCTGAGACCGGAGGATCTGGGTTCGCGGCCAGCCTCAGCTACCTAGTGAGGCACTCTGCAACTTGGTGAGACTCGGTTTCAAAATAAAGAATAAAAACTAGTGCTGGGGGTATAGCTCGGAGGTAGAATGCCCCTGAGTTCAATCCCTAGTACTGCAAAAAAAAAAAAAAAAAGAATAAAAAATAGGGCTGGTGGTGTAGCTCAGAGGTGGAATGCCCCTGGGTTCAATCCCCATTACCACACACACACAAAAATAACTATTTGAATAATGAGGGAGATGGGACTCATCCTCAGGAGGGGAGGAGAGGTGTGAGATATAGACAGTAAATTAGAAAACTCTCACATTAGCTTTGATGAGGACAGAGATGGGCTGTTAGAGGTTTGAGGGAGGGAATTTTTATTTATTTTATTATTTTTATTTTTTTATTTTATTTTATTTTTTTGTGGTACTGGGGATTGAACTCAAGGGCATTCTACCTCTGAGCTATACCCACAGCCCTATTTTTTATTCTTTATTTTGAAACAGGGTCTCACTAAGTTGTGGAGTGCCTCACTAGGTAGCTGAGGTTGGCCACGATCTCAGATCCTCCAGTTTCAGCCTCCCAAATGCTGGGATTACAAGCATGCGACACCATGCCCAGCTATTTTTTTTTTTTTTTCAAAGATGAGAGGCCAGGCGTGGTGGCCCACACTTGTAATCCCAGTAGTTGGGAGGCTGAGACAGAAAGATCGAAGGTTTTCGGCCAGCCTCCGCAACTTAGTGAGACCCTGTTTCAAAATAAAGAATATAAAGTAGGGCTGAAGGTGTAGCTTGGAGGTAGAATGCTCCTGGGCTCAATCCCCAATTACCCCCCCCACACACACACACACACAAACACACACATTAAAAAAAGAGAGAGAGAGAGCCGGGCGTGGTGGCGCACGCTTGTAATCCCAGCATTCGGGAGGCTGAGACCGGAGGATCTGGGTTCTCTGCCGGCCTCAGCTACCTAGTGAGGCACTCCGCAACTTAGTGAGACCCGGTTTCAAAATAAAGAATAAAAAAATAGGGCTAGGGGTATAGCTCGGAGGTAGAATGCCCCTGAGTTCAACCCCCAGTACCAAAAAAAAAAAAAAAAAAAAAAAAGAGAGAGAGAGAAACTTGATCACATTTAGGTAATTATGAGATGCCTCCAGCAGAGAAGAGGGTGTCAATATGTAGGAGAAAACAAGCCAGACATTATAGCACATTCCTGCAATCCCAGTACTTAGAAGGCTGAGACAGGAGGATTGCAGGTTCAAGGACAGCCTCTGCACCATAGTGAAACTCTCAGCAACCTAGCAAGACCCTGTTTCAAAACAAAAAGGGGCTGGGGGTGAAGCTTGGAGGTAGAATGCCCCTGGGTTCAATCTCAAGTACCCTTCCCCCAGAAAGAACGGAAGGAGGAAGGGAGGGATGGAAGGAGGAAGGGAGGAATGAATGGATATGGAAAATGGATCTGTAGAAGGGGGATAAGAATCTAAAGATCAAATGGGAAAACTGGTCTTAGTTATGAAAATAGGCAAATTTAGTATAACAGGAGTGAACAAGGAAAGATTGCTGACACATTGTGTGGTTAAGTAATGCAGTTTGGTGACCCCTGGTGTGTTAGCTGTTTCTAGGAAAGTCACTTGGGGTTGCAACAGAGCCTTTATTCCTATCTCTTGGGTCAGCCCAGCTCTTTTTTTCTTTTTTTTGCGGTACTGAGGATTGAACCCAGGGGCATTTTTATTCTTTATTTTGAAACAGGGTCTCACTAAGTTGTGGGGAGCTTCACTAAGTAGCCGAGGCTAGCCAAGAACCCGATCCTCCGGTCTCAGCCTCCCAAGTACTTGGATTACAAGCCTGCGCTACCACGCCCGGTTTAGTTCAGCTTTTAATTTGACTCTGTCCCCTTTGGTTACCAGCCCTTTGGCTTGAGCACTGCCACCAATCCCTTGCTTCAAAATAAGCCTCGGGCCCGTGGACTCTAATGCAGTGCGTCAGCTTAGTAGCATCTTGTCTGGATTACTTCTACTTTTTTCTGATGCAGGGAAATCAAAACCGATTAGAGAGAGAGAGAGAGAGAGAGAGAGAGAGAGAGAGTGTGTGTGTGTGTGTGTGTGTGTGTTGGTACTGAGGACTGAACCCAGGGACATTCTGCCTGTATCTACCTATACCTATGATCTATACCCCATCTCTTTTTTCCGGTACTGGGGATTGAACCTAGGGGCATTCTACCTCCGAGCTACAACCTCAGTCCTATTTTTTATTCTTTGTTTTGAGACAGGGTTTCACTAAGTTGTGGAGAGCCTTACTAAGTGGCTGAGGCTGGCCACGAACCCAGATCCTCCAGTCTTAGTCTCCCAAACACTGGGATTATAAGCATGTGCCACCAGGCCGAGCTTACCCCATCCCTTTTTTTTTTTGGTCCTGGAGATTGAACCCAGGAGCATTCTACCTCCGAGCTATACCCCTAGTCCTATTTTTTTTTTATTCTTTTATTTTGAAACAGGGTCTCACTAAGTTGCGGAATGCCTCACTAGGTAGCTGAGGCTGGCTGCGAACCCGGATCCTCCGGTCTCAGCCTCCCGAATGCTGGGATTACAAGCGTGCGCCACCACGCCCGGCTACCCCATCCCTTTTTAATTATTCGTTTTGACAGGGTCTTGCTAGGTTGTTGAGAATCTCCCTAAATTCTGAGGCTGGCCTGTGTTCCTCCTGTCTCAGCCTCCCAAGTACTGGGATTACAGGTGTGGTCCACCACACCTGGCTCCAGTTGAACTCTCAATAGGCTGTTTTAGTAGCACTTAGATATACTATGTTTTTCTTTAGAAACCTGGTATTTTTTTTGCGGTACTGGGGATTGAACCCAGGGGCATTGTACCTGTTGGCTACACCCCCAGCCCTATTTTTTATTCTTTCTTCCTTCCTCCCTCCTTTCTTCTTTCTTTCTTCTTGTCGGTACTGGGGATTGAACCCAGGGGCATTCTACCTCCAAGCTACACCCCCAGTCCTATTTTTTATTCTTTATTTTGAAACAGAGTCTCACTAAATTGAGGAAGGCCTCAGTAAGTAACTGAGGTTGGCCGCAAACCTATGATCCTCATGTCTCAGCTTCCCAAGTACTGGGATTACAAGCATGTGCCACCACACCCGTCTAGAAATCTAATCTTCTATACTTTTAATTTTTGAAAATTGAGCTCTCCAGTAGCTTTCAGTTTATTTATTGCAGTACTAAGGATGGAACCCAGAGGCATTCCACCTTTAAACTACAACCCCAGCTTGATTTTATTTTTTATTTTGAAACAGCCTCACTAAGTTGCCACTACACCCTGCAAAATGCTGATTTTTTTTTAAATTCAAGGATAAGCCTGGCATGGTGGTACATGCTTGTAATCCCAGTACTTGGGAGACTGAGATAGGAGGATCACAAGTTCAAGACCAGCCTCAGCAACTTAGGCTCTCCACAACTTAGTGAAACCCTGTTTCAAAATAAAAGATTAAAATAGAGCTGGCAGTGTGGCTCAGGTAGAATGCCCCTTGGCTCCATCCCCAGTACCAAAAAAACAAAAACAAAAAAACTGCATTTTCATGTATTAGAAATTTGTTTACTTCACCAGGCACTGTGGCTCATGCCTGTAATCCCAACTACTCAGAAGACGGAGGCAAGAAGATTGCAAGTTCAAAGCCAGCAGGGGCAAATTAGTGAGACTATGTCCCAAAAATAAAAAAAATAAAAAAGACCATGGATGTAGCTCAGTGGTAGAAAAAGCCAATTTCTTTTTTCCCCCTAGAGGAATGTTGATTTCTTTTTTCCTCCTAGAGGAAAGTTTATTTCTTTTTCCCTCTAGAGGAAAGTTGTTTCTTTATATTGGGTGGTCTTAACCTGGGTTCTGTGGATCTAAACAATCTATGGATTGGTAGCCTTGTGGGTTCATCAAGCTTATACAGTTACATGCAAAATTGTTGAATGTTTATACTACATGTCGTCTTAAAGTGGAAAGAGTCCTTAATTTTTAATCAGATTCTCAGATTCTGTTACCCCCAAATATTAGGAACTATTACACTATTCAAAAATTTCATTTATGAAGCCGGGCGTGGTGGCGCACGCTTGTAATCCCAGCATTTGGGAGGCTGAGACCGGAGGATCCGGGTTCGAGGCCAGCCTCAGCTACCTAGTGAGGCACTCCGCAACTTAGTGAGACTCGGTTTCAAAATAAAGAATAAAAAATAGGGCTGGGGATATAGCTCGAAGGTAGAATGCCCCTGAGTTCAATCCCCAGTTCTG
>PVLC010026615.1:0-22563 GCA_004027655.1 Graphiurus murinus
AAGGGTCCAGGTGACAGGGAAGCCATAATGTGTGGCCGGATACTGACACAGGTAAGTTAGGGTGGGAGTCCCGTGATGCTGGGCTCGGGATCCTGCGAGCCCGGCTGGCGAAGACGGTGGGGCCTCGTGTGTCCAGGAAAGAACCGGAGCCCGCCCCGTGAGCCCTTAGGTGTGGGAGCCCCTGGGCAGGTGTGAGCTCGGACTCCGGGGAGTGTTCAAGGAAAGGACACACAGGGGACCCCAACTGGAAACACGGGGGCACCAGGACAGGTGGGGAGGCCCAGAGCAGCAAGGTCAGGGGCAGGTGCAAGTTCTGCCCCGTGGGCTCCCGCAGGCTCCGCAGAGCCAGTGTGAGGGTTCCACTGAGAGTCCGAGGTCAAGGAGGCTCAGGATGGGGAGGCCCGCAGCCTCCACAGGGCAGGAAGAAGCTCCGGCATCATCCGAGGGGCCCTCAGGCTTCGCTGCAGCTGCCGCCCCCGCTTCGGCCGCTGCCTCGCTCCACCCACACGAGGCGGGCCTGCTCCTGCAGGATGCGGCCGCGCACCACCTTGGCCAGCTCCTCGGCGTGGCCCCACGCATGCGCGGGCACCTGCGCCCAGGAGCAGGGCAGCCCCCAGAGCGCCTGCTCCGAGCCGCGGCACTGGCGCAGCAGCTCCGAGTCCCGCCAGCCTGGCCGGCCCAGCAGGCCCCTGCAGAGAGGAGGGCGGGCTGCGGTCAGAGGGGAATGGAGGGGGTGGGATGGACACAGAATTGGAGGAGACAGAGGGCAGTTACAGAGGGAGGGACGACCACAGGCCCCACGCCGCCTCACCTGACCTCGCGGACATTCTTCTCGGTCACCTCCACGTGGATGACAATGGGGTAGACCTCACTCTGGACCAGCTCCCGCACGCCCCGCACGCCCAGCTCCAGCAGACAGTGCTTCTTCTCAGTGGAGAGAGACCATGTCCACCTCGGCCCCGGACCCCAGTCCCCCAGAGCCACCCCATAAGGAACCCTATCGCAGCTCCCCAGGGGCAAGTCCAGCTTCCCCCCAGAGGGACCCTCGCAGCGAGCAAAGGATGAGCACCCTCTGGAAGCCCCCACCCCCGCTGCCCACCACCCTACAGCCCCCAGGCAGCTCCCAGGATAGCAGTGACTTCGAGGTCAAGGATGTACAGGTAAGATGTCCCAGCCCAGCCCCTTCAGGGTGACCCACATGAGGACAAAGGCCTTGACCCACCCACGTCACAGGGGAGGAAGCTGAGGACGCCCAGAAGTGGCTGAGACCCGGGTTCCTGGGCTCAGAATAGTAGTCCAGCCTCTCGGGTCCTGCCCCCACCCCCAGAACCTACCTTCCCAACAGATTCCTGGATGGCACGGATCCTGTTGCCCAGCCCGGGGGTGGCGGGCCGGGCCTTGGGGGCCCCGGGTGCTGAGGACGAGCACTGTTCCTCCCCAGAGAGGCTTTCTGCGGAGGGGAGGGGTGAAGCAGGGCATGGGTCTGGCTGCACTGGTGCCCCCCGCCCACCCCTGCCAGGTTGCAGGCTCACCCGCTGGGCACACTTGGAAGTCCATCCGGGAGCTGGGCAGGTCAAGCAGGTTGCGGATGAGCCGGGGCGCCAAGCACTCGGGCAGCAGCACCACCGGCCGCAGGGCAGGCACCAGCAGGGGGCGCACCAGGCTGTAGGGCCGCAGGCTCCGCTCTGGCTCTGTGGGAGGACAAGAAGAGACGAGGGTCCCGGCAAGGCTCCAGCTCCTCTTCCCCTTGACCTCCCCTGCCACCCATGTTTGCCCTTCCGGAGTCCTGCAGCCGCTCCTACACACACACACACACACGCGCGCGCACACACACACACACACACGCACACACACACACACACAGGTGTGCACACTTGACACTGCGTGGCTGTTCCCCAGCGGGGACCAGTGCAGTAGGCTCCTCCCTGATCCCTGTCTCACCCCTGCCCCCTACAGGTCACCCTCCTCTCTGCGGCCAGAGAGGCTTCAAAACAAAGCAAGGTCATGTGACTTCCCAGATACCCAGGGCAAAGGCCACATCCTCTGCGCGGGATGGAGCCCGGCCTGAGAGCCTGAGTGCCAGGAGGATGGGGCCAGACTACGCTCTGGCCTCAGGGCTGCCTTCGCCTGCTCCGAAGCCCCACCCAGCCCCTCTCCTCAGTGCTGGGGCCACACCTTCCCTGGTCCCCCGATGGGTGGGGTCCCTGGCAGGTCTCCACCGCACACAGTTCTCCTGCCTTACACACCTCACACTTTTTTTTCAGTACTGGGGATTGAACCCAGGGGCATTCTACCTCTGAGCTACACTTCCAGCCCTATTTTTTATTCTTTATTTTTGAAACAGGGTCCCACTAAGTTGCTAAGGCTGACCGTGAACCTGCGATCCTTCTGTCTCAGCCTCCCAAGCACTGGGATTACAAGTGTGAGCCACCACGCCCGGCTACACCTCACACTTCCTAGCTGCACCCGAGGTGCAATGAGCCTGATCTGCCTTCCCGACGAGAGGAACCACGTCGTCCCCTGGACCCAGCAACACCCGCAGAGCTGGCCTCCATGCCCCTTGCTGTGCCCGTCATCCCCCGACACCACACACAGCCACACTTCTGTGTCTTGGCCTGAGCTGTGCCCTCTGCCTGGAGCAAACTCCTATGCATCCGTGAAGGCCCCGGCTGAAACAACCTCTCTTCCAGTCTTCCCCCCTACCCCCTCAGAACTGCCACTCCTTCATCTGGGCTCCCCAGCCTCTCCTCCATGACCTGTCTCTGGCTCCGCCCTGCTGCCTATGGGGCCCCTCTGGGGACCTCATGGCCCCTGCCACCACACACGTAAGCAGCACAGCTGCACCTGCTCCTGGTGACCCTCAGTCAGGAACACCTACGGCCACCAACCACCAGGGGGAGCCCTGGCCCACTGCCCCTGCTGTACACTCTGCCCCCATCCAGACCCTCACAGTATGCCCTTCTAGACCAAGGGACAAACTCAAAGGACACCCCGGTGCCCAGGCCAGGACACCACGAGCAATGGGGCACCTCGACGGAGGCACTCACCTGAGCAGGGCTCCAGCAGTGGCTGCTCCGGGGAGTCCCCCGCAGGACCCCCCACGGGCTTGGGCCTCACCAGCCCCAGGGCTCGCTTCTTCAGCTAGGGAAGGCAGAAGGACAGACAGTCACCTCCACCCCACAACAGGACCCCAAGCAGAGCAGGCCCCACTGCCACCATTGTCAAGAGCCTGAGACAGCCATCTCTGGCCCAGCACAGCCTCAGACAGGTGAGGGCCACCATCCCCATGGGCCCAGGGAAGCCAGCCCAGCAGAATTTGCTAGAGGAGGCTTAGGTGCACCCTCACCTTACAGATGGGGAGACTGAGGCCCGGAGACTACCAGGAACCTTAAGAGACAAACTTAAGGTTGTCTTTTAATGAACCAGCAACGGGACCATGGGTAGGAAAATTAATGAAACCCAGAACGAGGGAACTAATTATACAATAGCAGACGGGTTCGGCCAGCCCAGCTGCCTGCAACGGGCCAGGCTCCTAACCTCTGGTGTGCAGGAATTCACTAAAGACAGCTCACTGTCTAGGAAGGTGTAGTTGCCGCAGGGACAGAGGAGGGAGCAGCAGGGAGGAGGGAGAAGTCACAGGCTTCGACTCGAGGCCTCCCAGCCGCGTGGCCTCTTCTGACCCGTCGGAGGCTCCCTTTATCCAAGGGCACAGTGGGGCTGGTGACCCTGCCCAGCCCTCATCCAGAGATCCAGGGAACATGACTGTTGCCATGTCAGATGCCTGCCAGGTGCCTGACAACCACCCTGGACCGCAAAACCATTTTCTATGTGCTGGGCACATAATAGATGATCAATTAAAGCCCAGTGAAAGAGCAAGGTGGGCCTCTCCCTCCTGTCCTCCCCAAGGGCTGCCAGAGCATGGAGCCTGCCCCTCCCTTTGGACCCCATCCTCGGTGGCCGGCTCCCCCCAGCCCTGCTTACATTACTGCGGGGGCTTCGGTGCCGGCTGGAGGACAGGCATTTCTCCTGCACTTCGAGGAGCTGCTGGGCTCTGTGGGAGGGGGCCTGCGGTGAACTTGTAGGAAGGCAGCCCCTCGCCCGACTCCTCCAAGCCCCGTCCCGTCCCAGGGGATGGTGAGAGCTCCCACCCAGCTCCAGCTCCCAGAGGGACACCATCCCCAGGCTCCTAGCCCCGCATCACCTCTGATAATTGGGCACAGTGCCCCGGTCCAGGTCCCGCAGCGTGAGGGGGTCGACCCGGGTGCAGAACCATTCCTGCCGCCGCTTGTATGCCGGGTCCACCAGCCGCAGGATCTCTTGGGCTTTCACACAAAGGGCGTGGGGATCTGCCCGCTCGGGCAGGGCGAGGTTGGCTCGAATGTAGAAAGGCTCAGTGCCCAGCCCCTTCACCCAGGTGTTGAGGGCCTCGTGGAAGGACTGGCAGGCTGAGGGGGGCGGGCAGGGAGCAGCAGAGAGATGGTGCAGTCAGGGCATGACCTTGGCGGGGTCACAGATCTGGCCCTCTGAAGGCCCCCGCTGCCAGGACCCTGCCTTCCTTCTTCAAGTGAGAGACTTGCATTTTAGAGGAGACGGGGACGTGCCTTAGGCCACTCAGCCCACCAGGGACAGAGCCAGAGGTCAGGGCCAGGTCTCTGGACTCCTAATGCAGTGCTCCTCTCAAAAGGACAGAGAAAGCGCGCAAGAACAACAAAGGTTGCGGCACTGACAGAAGTCAGGTGACTGGAGCAAGACATCTCCTTCTCGGTCCTTCTTTTCTCGCCAGAGGCTGGATGAGCCCTCTCTTGAATCATCAGTTCTGTTTTGTTTTTGTTTTTTGTGGTACTGGGGATTGAACCCAGGGGCATTCTACCTCCAAGCTACAATCCCAGCCCTACATTATTTTGAAACAGTCTTGCTGAGTCGTTGAGAGTCTCACTGAGTTGCAGAGGCTGGTCTGAAACCTGCAATCCTCCTGTCTCAGTCTCCCAGGTACTGGGATTACAGGCATGCACCACCACACCTGGCTAAACCATCAGTTCTAGGAGGCGTGAGTTGCAGGTCCTCCCCAGGCCAGGCTTACCCTTCGAGTCCAGCAGGAAGGGAAATGCAGACACCTGGTTCCAAGGCAAGGTTCTCTGCAGGGCCTCAGCTTCCGGGCCTGCCCCCTCCAGGCCAGCAGCTTCAGCCTTGGGCTGGAAAATAACCCAGGCAGGGAGTAGAAGAAGTGATATTAAGGGTGGGAATGTCAAGGCAGTGCCCTGCCTCCAAGCCTCTACCCAATCAGATTTAACGCTGGCTGAGGCGGGGCAACCAGTAACTAATCACTGAGCCTGTTTCTGCAGTGGCCAATCCCCAGTAGCTCCGCCCAGTGATCCTGCCCCACCAATCAGCTCAGTGGGCGGGGCCTCACCTCTCTTGGTTCTGTCCTGGCAGATCCAGGCCCTGACAGCACCCTCCGCACTACCACCCCGGACCATCGGTCCCCAAGGAAGGATGAGCCATCTGGACTCTTATCCTGGGGATCCGGGCCCCCTGGGGGACTCCAGCCAGACACTCGGATGGCCAGCGACCTGAGAAGGGAGAAGAAAGGTGGGAATAAGAGTTTAATCAACAATTTTGTGGGTGTGTGGGTATGGTACTGGGGATTGAACCCAGAGGCATTCTACCTCTGAGCTACACCTCCAGACCTATTTTACTGTTTATTTTTAAATAAAGTCTTGCTGAGCCAGGAGTGGTGGCGCACGCCTGTAATCCTAGTACTTGGGAGGCTGAGACAAGAGGATTGCAAGTTGGAGGACAGCCTCAGCAAGTAGTAAGACTCTCATCAACGTAGTGAGACCCTGTTTCAAAAGAAAAATAAAATAGGTCTGGACGTATAGCCCAGAGGGAGAATGGCCCTCAGTACAATCCAGGTGCCAAAAAAAAAAAAAAGATCTGAGGCTGACGTCAAACCTGCAATCCTCCTGTCTCAGCCTCCCAAGTACTGGTGCTCAGATGCAGCTTTGATGCAACATTCTTGACGGACTACACTGACTGCATTCCCCCAGCATGCCATGAGATCCGCCCCCAGACTCCTGCCCTGTGGTGCCCTCTGCCTGGAGTAACACCCCCTCCCCTGCAGCAAATGCTGCTCACCCTTCAAAGCTCAGGTCAAAAGAGCCCTTGCCTCCCAGACCCCTGGACGCAGAGTGAGGTGGTACCTGTCGCAGGAGCATGTCAACCGCCCCATGCTGGGTTCGGCATTTTCCCTTCTGTTACACTGTCAGAAAGGCGGCTTTCAGCCCCAGAGCTCCGTGGGGTGCGGTCTGTGTCTCCCTAGCACCAACCCAGTGACTAATCAGTGCCTGTATATGCACATCCAGGGCGCCATTAGAACATGACACTGATCAGAAGATGGTTCCAGCCGGCACTGGGAGCAGGAGGTCAGGACGGCTTCCTGGGGAAGACGTACCCAGGCTACCAGAATAGAGGCATTCTGGGACAGAAGGAGAGGAGATGGTCCTCCAGGCTGAGGGACAGGCCCAAGCAAAGGCATAAAGGACAGAAAACAGGGTGTGGAGGAGATTTAGCAGCAGCAGCAGCAGCAGCACTGACTGGGTGCTGCCCATGGGCCAGGCACCACGTGCGGTTCCGTGCCCTAATTACTAATTTAACATCCTGGGAAACAGCTCCCAGAAAAGACACACACTGCAGCCAGCCTATGGAGGCCGGGGATGAAGGCATCTGGCCTTGCTCCCGCAGGCAGTGGGAGCCACTGACAGCTGAGACAGTCACCAAGGTCCCCAACATGGCAGGGCCCCACTGTCCCTGGCTGAGAACTGGTAAGGCCCTGCAGCCAGGCTCAGATGAGCTGACCCCGAGTCCTGCTGTACCCCCTGGCTAGGGCAGGGATGAGGCTAGTGGGGGGTGGGGGTAGTGCCCTACTGCTACAGTGTGTGTGTGTGTGTGTGTGTGTCTACCTGCACTGCCCCCTGCTGACGACCTAGGGTAACACAAGCTGCAAGCACCTTAACCCAATCAGCACCCCTGGGGGGCAGGAACCTTTCACCCCAGGGAGCCATCCTCTGCCCTCAGTCTAAGCAGAGAGCCAGGCCTGAGGGGCTGGGGCCTGAGTGATGTGGAAAGGCCTGGGCAGAACAGGGAGGCCCGAGACCCGGCCCGGCCAGTGCCTGGAGCAAGACAGTCCTGTTGAAACCCCCAGCTAAGCTATGCCCCGGGCAAGCAAGGATGAAGATGGCCCCCCTCTGCCCCTGTGGGGTGTGAGGGTCAGATGAACGGAAAGATAAGACAGGTGCACGTGGACCCAGGGAGCTCTGAAGGCCTGTCCTCAGTGGACTGCAAAATTCACAGGGGTGACTAGCTCTGTTTTTTTAACAGAATGGGATAGAAAACAAAATCCTGCCTCCTCCCAGGTAAATCCAACTATTGTCTCTCGCCTTTTGTTTGAGGCCGTGTCTTGGGTTTCCCACTATAAGGTGTGGTCAGAAAAGCTCCGGGAAAATGCCACTGGCCAAAGCAAGAACTCTGGGGCCAGACAGCCTGGCTGCTCAGCCTGCCTGGTCCAACCTGGAGTGCCCAGCAAAGCCAGCATTTACTGTCGTCAGGTGTACTCAGAACAAGGCTCTACTCTCTGGCCTGGATTCCCCTACCTATTTCAAACCCACTGACCGTTGACCAGAGCAGCCTCTGGACAGTAACCGCACACAGCCTGCACGCAGCCCCCATCTACGCCCACGATGCCAGCACTGGGGCCGGCCCTCGACTCGCCGGAACCCTTCTCATTGACTCCTACTGCTCCCAAAGACCCAGCTGTGGTGTGTGTGCACACACACGTGAGCATACACACACACACACACACACACACACACACACACGCCTGCAGGACACCCTGGCACACGTCCTGAGGTCACCAAAGGACCAAGTGATTTTTTTCTGGTCCTCTGGAGAGCAGGACACAGGCTCTCTGCACGTCTCAGGGTCCTTGGAGTCTGCCGGGGGACCTGCTGGGAGCAGGGCCCAGATCAGATCCCTCTGAGCCCCAGGCCTCAGCAGTTGAGCGGGAGCTGGAGAGGAAGTAGGTCTGGAGAGCTGCCTGCTCCAGCCTCCCAGACTGGAGGAGCATGTTGACCCTAACCCTGTGTGGGGGTGAGGACGGGGCCCCAGGTCAGGAGGTCAGGTCACAGGCAGAGGGGAACAGGCCAGTGGCAGTGATGAGCCAAGCGGCCTCCATGGGTGTCCCCCAGCCCCAGGGCATTGTGGGAAAATCTCTAGACGGTATGCATGCTGCTCTGTGCCAGGTCAGTGGCCTGAAACATAGAGACCTGAGCTTGTCACACAGATCACCACATGTAACCCTCCTGACAACCCTCCTGGAGGCAGCTGTCATTACCCCCATGTTAGAAATGAGGGAAACTGAGGCAAGGACTTTGTAACTCAGGAAGAGTGGTGCAGCTGGTGGGTGCTGGAGTCAGACAAAGACCTATCAAAGCCCGCTCTGTGAGGACAGAAGATCCTCTGAGACCACGTGAGCGTGCCTGGGGAGGGGGGGCTCGGGAGATGGCTCCTGACTTTCTCTAGCGTTCTCCCTCCCCCACCCTTTGTGCCTCACTTAACCCCTGGGCTCTTCCTCCATGCCTCTCCGACCAGCCATCTGCCAGGCCATCCCCCAGTCCCTGGCACCCCCAATGTCCACTGTCCCCTGCCCGGTCACCTGAGAGAGGAGGGCAGGGGGCCCAGACAGCTGACAAGGCAGGCAGCAGAGAGGAAGAGATGGCCAGAAATGAGAAAGAGGAGGAAATATCCAGCACAGAGCCCAGTACATGGTGGACATCAACAAGAGAGTGAGATTAAAAGTAGCTCAGACCACGGGCATGGAGGTGCACACCTATAATCCCAGTACTTAGGAGGCTGAGACAGGAGAATCACAGGTTCCAGGTCAACCTCAACAACTTAGCAAGACCTCATTCCAAAATTAAAAAAAATAAAAAATAACAGCTGGGTGTGGTGGCCCACGCTTATAATCCCAGTACTTAGGAGGCTGAGACAGGAGGATCACAGGTTTGTGGCCAGCCTCAGCTACTTAGTGAGGCCCTCTGAAACTTAGTGAGACCCTGTTTCAAAATAAAGAATAAAAATAGGGCTGGGGGTGTGGCTCAGACGTAGAATGCCCTTGGGTTCAATTCCCAGTACCACAAAAAAATAAATAAATATAGACACATACATATATACATAAATGGGCTGGGGGCATAGCTTGGGGGTAGAATGCTCCTGAGTTCAATTCCTAGTACCAAAAAAAAAAAAAAACAACTCATGCAGGAGGCCCCGTGGAACCCCCAACGCCAGCACCAAGTGGCCTGTGACTTGGGGTGGCTTCCTGACCCTGCGCCTCCTGTCCTCATGTGAGTCATGGGGCTGCAGAGCTGCGGGACGGTAAACAGCCCCTGAGAGCCGATGTGTACTTAACTTGCTCAGAGCTAGCACTGTTCCAAGCACTCTAGAAAAAAACCACGGCAACCCCACCATGAAGGGGGCGGCTATCAGAGGCACAATAGAGGCACTATTGTGACTGTTCACAGAGCGGGAGGCTGAGGCCCTGGGGAATTAACAGACCTGCCCCCAGCCCCGCCAGAGCAAGAGCCGAGATGTGGGCCAGGAAGGTGACTGCGGAGCCTACTCTTCCCACCTGGCCCAGCATGCCCCACGCTTATGCCCCCTGGGCCTGTCTGCCCACCTCCTTCCCGCTCGGCCACCCAGCCCCCACCCCAATCTCTGCTCTTCCTCCAGCTCCCAAACCCCCCTGCACCCGAAGACTAGCGTGGGCAGAAACGGGCCCATGTGACCACAGGGCAGGGGCCAGGCCAGAGCCTGCAGCTCCCTCTGCATCCTGGCGCCCCCTGGACAGCCGCCAGGCCCCTTGCTGCAGGCCTCAGCTGGAGGAAAGGCCAAGGCAGGCAGGAAGGGAGGCACCTCCGCCCCTTCCCCCAGAAGCATGTCCTGCATAGGCAGAAACAATGTCGCACTGGAGACCGTGGGGGCAGGGACCTGGACACCGGCCTGCCCCAGCCCGGCCGCCTCCAGGGGAGGCCCCTGGCCTTGCTCTGCCCTGATGTTGTGTGACCCGACCCTCTGTACCCGGCATCACACATTCCAGCTCCGACACTCAGAGCTTCCTACACCAGTTCCCAAAACTCAGATCTGACCAGGTCACTGTGGCCCTGGCCCTGGTACCTCTCAGCTGTGTGACCTTGGGTAAGTTCCTTAAGCTCCCTGAGCCTCACTTTCCTCCTCTATAAACCAGGATTAATCATAATAATGCCTCTTCCCAGGACAGAGCGGTGAAGCAGCCAGCAGCTAGCTCTGCATTTAACATTAGCTGCGCCCTCCCTTCCCAGGGTGCAGGAGCCAAAGTCCCCAGCCTGACTCAGACCCCAGCCTGGACTTTCCACTTTCCCTTCCCCACACTCCAGGCCCCTCCCTGGCCAGCTACTCTCTACCAAGAGTTCAAGGGTCACATTCTCAGCTTGGTCCCCCACCCCCAGCCCTCCTCGAAGCCACTGGCCAGCCCAAACAGGGGCCTCTGGACAGAGCAGGCCTGTGCGAATGTTTTGTGACTCCAGTTTGGGGCTCCCCAGCCGCAGGGGGCTCCCATGGTGGCCCCGGGGCTCAGAGCCAGGGAGGATGGGGAGCTGGCAGCTGGGACAGGACAGTGTTTAGTGAGCACCTCCTGTGGCTCAGGCAGAGCCAGAGGCTACACTCACGTGTGTCACAAACCTCAAAACACCACTGTCCCCCGTTAACCAGTGAGGAAAGTGAGGCCCACAAAGGAACACAGACAGTAAGCAGGAAGCAAAAGCCAGGCCTGCGCCCTCCGCCCGCCCAGCCCGACCCTTCCGAGCCGTGAGACTCACGCAGCCAGGCCCCGGCGTACCTGTTGAGGAGGTCCAGGCCGCAGCTCCGGCCCAGGAGCCCTTCAGGCTTCCCCAGAGGCCACACGCTGTCGGAGGAGGACGAGGAAGAGAGGCCGGGGGACCAGGGCTTAAGCGTCACGCTCCCTGGGGAGGAAGGGTGATGGTCTGGGGTTGGGACTGGGAGCCCAGGAAGGACCAGACCTGGGAGAGGGGCCTCGAGGTGGAGGCCCCAGGAGCAGCCCAGCCCATCTGGGCTCCCCGTCCCTGGAGGGGACGGTGGGCAAGACCTGAGGGGCCCGCTCACGTGTCTGGGAGCAGGAATGAGGGGAGACCCAGGCTCAGAGCAAGCCATCTACACCGAGCCCCAGGAGGGCCTGCCACAGTGGAGTGCTGAGAGTCCCCAGGCTGTCACCTGTGATGTCCGACATGCTGCTGAAGGACCTGTGGGGAAAGGAGCAGGGACAGATGAGGCGCCGTGCGTGCGTGCTCTGCCCGCCCCTCCTCCTGCCCCCAGACCCCCAAAAGGTCCCCAAGTAAATGTAGCCTAGACCCAGTCGAGGGCCCATGCCACCCGCCCCCTAAAGTCACAGGGCCAGAAGTTAGCGCCCTGGCCTCTGCCACAGGCTGTCCCACAGCTGGCCTGTCCTGCACAAAGGCTCCTTCAACGCGCCTCCTCCTGGAAGCCTCCCCTGACCTCGTGGCCCCCAGGTGCAGCCCGAATGAAGACTGCCCCCACCTCATCACATGCGGGTCCCGGGGCAATCAAGCCCACAGAGATGGCGGCCCCCCAGTGCCCACCTCCCATCAGCCAGGGAAGCCTGGAGGACTTCCTGGTGGGGGTAGAGGCGGGAACACCGCAGGAGGCAGGAAACCTCCCAGCCTTGGTCTCTCCAGCGGAGGTGGTCGGGCTTTTCCGGCTCCTGCTTACTGCGGAGGCTGAACGTGAGCCGGCTTTCCTGCCTTAGGTCCCTGGCCCTAGAAACGGTCTCCACATCCCCTCGGCCTGAGCATCAGGCTCCCCTGTGGGTTGAGGATGGCCAAGACCCTCGAGTCACCTCCAGTGACTTTCCTACCCAGGTGCTGGGCTGGGGCTGAGGCCACTCTGCCCTCAGGCCTTTTCTTTTCCTTTTTCTCTCTCTTTTTTTTTTTTTTTCTTTATTTTTGTGGTGCTGGGGGTTGAACCCATGGCATTCTACCTCTGAGCTACACCCCCAGACCTTTTTACTTTTTTGTTTTGAAACCGAGTCTTGCTAAAATGCTGAGGCTGGCCTCAGACCTGCGGTCCACCTGTCTCAACCTCCCATCGGGCCTTTTCTTAACCCGACTCGGTCCCTCCTATGACTCCTGAGTGTCCAGAGCTACAGTCACTTCAGGGCAGTCAAGAGAGATGACCGCCTGGTCCTAACTCTGGCATCAGGACCCTGGGAAAATGTCTGTTCAGGAAAGGGCAGCTCCACCCTCCTGCCGTCTCTGGCCAGCTTACCTCTTCGGGGGTTCCGGGTCCTCCTCACGCTGCCGTCGGAGGATGGAGCCGGCGCTGGGGGGGAAGGGCAGGATGGAGAGCCGGTTGATCTCCTTCTCGCTGTCTGTGGCCTCCTCCTGCAACACCAGGACGGGGGGCGGGGGTCACCGCCACTGCCCAGCACATCTGGCGTGGACCCCTTCCACAGATGAGACCCAGGGCCATCCACGAGATCATGGTGTACAAGCGGCTCCCCAGGTCGCCTGGCGCCCAGGCCCCTGCCCTGCACACGACTGGCTCCGGATGAGCTCAGAGAGAGCTCTCGCCTACCTGGGCCTCAGTGTCCCCACCTGCAGGGAGGTGGAGCTGTGGGCCCCAGAAGCGCTCTATGTTGATTACAGGAATGTCCTGGGCCCCCCAAGCCCAGTGCTTGCGGTGAGCATCTTACCGAGGTGTGGGGCTCAGATCCCCCCGTCACGGCAGCTTCCCCGGCTCCATCTGGGCCTCCCAGCGGGGAGGGAAACTCGCTGAGGCTCCAGGTGCTGCTGAGGTTGGAGCAGAGGGAATGGGAGGAGGCACAGGCCTGGAAGAGGACCAGGAGGCGGTGAGCAGGGGTGAGCCCAGCCAGCCACACGCTTTTGCTGAGCACCTGCTACACTCCAGGCACAGCGACACAGGGGGCACGAGGACCAGATCCTGGCCCTTCTGCAGCGTGTCACAGCCTCCAGGGGGAGAGAGACTGCAAACCAGCAGACAGGAACAGAACCAAGCCGTGTCAACCTCAGAAGGGAGGTCCTCAAAGACCCCCCAGAGTGGATGTCAAAGCGCCTTCCAGAGAAAGCAGGTCCGGACTGAGAACTGAAGGGTGTGTAGGTGCTAGGTAGGTACTGTTGGGAAGGATGGGCCAGGCAGATGGACAGCATGTGCAAAGGCCCTGAGGCGCGACGGTGACACATTCCAGGAATGAAAATGATGAGACCCAGAGAGCCAGGCCAGAGGGGAGGAGGCACCCAACACGCAGCGCCTCCTGAGCGCGGTAAGGGGCTCTGTCTTTACTCAACAGCAAGAGGCCCAAACCCCTGCTTCCTCCTGCTATTTGTCCAGGCCCCACCGCATCATGGCAGGCCGGCTGAGCTCACTCCAAGGCCCCTGACAGGAAAAGGCAGAGCTCCAGGCAGCGGGTCGCTTCGCCAGTGTCTGGTTCACAAAGGTCTGGGGCGCAGCTCTAGCACTACCAGGCTGTGTGACCTTGGACAATCTCCCAACCCTCTCTGGATCCCGTGCCACGAGGGAACTAGACCAGCTGGTCTCGGAGGGACTCTGAGGCCATATTAAACCAGACTCCCTGGTCTCTGAGGCTCATGCTTAGCATTCCAATGTGCTCACAGGCCCTGGGGCAAACAGGCTGGCCCAGGTGTGTGCAAAGACAGGTTTCAAATATCCTTAGCGTCCCAGGAGCAACCCCAGCAACTCAGAGATCCGCATGCATCCGTCCCATCCACCAACCTGCACCCACTCCCAGCTGAGCAGTTCCTCCATGGCCACCCCAGCTGAGGTCTCCACCCCCCCCCCCCCCCGGAGCCCCTCGCTCACCTTGAGGCAGGAGCCGCCCTGGGTGCGCTGCAGCTGCGCCTCCAGCAGGGCCTTGGCGCCCTCCATCCTGGTGAGGGTGGTCAGCAGCTCGTCCCTCTCGGCCTCCAGCCCCCGCACCTGCTTGCGGTACTGGTCCTTCTCAATGAGGCTCTGTGAGTACTGCAGCTGGATCCGGTCCCGGCTCTGGATGGCCTGGAGGGAGCGGGGGTGGAGGGAAGCAGCAGTGAGCCCCGCACTGGCTCAGCTGTCCCAGCCTCCGACCTCAAGAAAAGAGGACGGTATCAAGAACGGCCACTGTGGTGCATGGGGCTTTTCCTGCGCACTAAGTATCAGCTCATGTAATCTTTTCATAATGGACGGAAGATACAATATCATCATTCTCACTTCGAAGATGGAGAAACCATGCCAGCCTAACCAGAGTCCAGCAGCACAGTCCTGATTCTTACCAATTCACCGAGAACAACTTAAAACGCTTCCGGGAGGGTTTTATTTACAGATCCCAATCAGGGCAGGAGCTGGGAGTTGAACCCAGCCCATTGCATCCAAAGCGCTTTTCTCCATAATGAAGAAGACCAGGGTCCCTGGAAGATGGGCCCAGGGCCAGGCTGGCCACACACTGCCTCAGAAGCCCAGGGGCTGGGAACGGCCTGATGACATACAGATTCCCCGGCCTTGCCCCGGACCCCCTGAATCAGAATGTCCAAGGATGCATCCCCAAATCTGCGTTCCAAGTCCCCAGTAAACTCTGAGGCCCATTCCAATGTGTAGCCTCCAGGTCCTCTCATGGGATTCCAACGTGGTCAGGGACAAAACCCTCCTGCCCTCCCCTTGCACGGGCAGCCTCACACAGGGTGGCAGAGCCTGGGGGACTGGCCTGCCGTCCTCGGCCACCCCTCGGCCTCGGCAGGAGAGAGGGCTGTGGTGCCCAGGGACTGGGAGTCAAGACTTTCCAGAATGTCCTCATCAGCAAATATTTGCAGGCACCTCCTCTGTGCGGGCCTGACCCTTGATACGCAGAGAACAAGGGATTCAGACACAGCACCCACTTCTGTAACCACCCGGAGCTCAGGTGAGGCACTGGGCTGGGGGGTAAGGTTGGTAACTCAAGCACTGGAGGATTAAGGAGGAACTCCAAGCAGCAACCCGAGGGCCAGTGTCTGTTTCACACAGAGTCTGGGAACCCAGCTCCAGAGCTGCCAGGCTGTGTGACCTCAGGCGAGCCCCTCACCCTCTCTGGATCCTGTGCAATGAAAGGATTAGACCAGTCAATCTCCGAGGAGCTTTTAGGCCCACATTAGACCGGACTTGCTGGTCTCTGAGGTCCATGGTTTGCATTCCAACACGATCACAGGCCCACAGGCAACCAGGCTGACCCAGGTGACCCTGGTCTCTGACCGCCTGGCCTACCTGCCCCGTCCTGAACTGATCAGTACACCATTGAAGTCTCTTGGTAATTCCAGTCCTGTCCACTCCTCGTCCCCTGCAGCCGAACCAAGGGGGGAGGGGGAGCAGGGGCAGGCCCTGGTGCACAGCACGCCTCACCTGGTCCCGCTCCTTCTCGATCTCCTCCAGCTGGGACAGCACGGTGGCCATGCGGTGCTTGTACAGGTCGCAGTCCTTCTGCAGTGTCCGGTGCTTGAGCCGCAGGTCCTCCATCTCCTGCAGGTACTGCAGGCAGGGCGGGCGGGACGGGTTCAGACCACCGGCCCGGGGACCCAGCAGGTCCAGTAAGAGAGGCCTGAGCCCCGGTCACGAGCGCTCACCTCCCCAGCAGGACGGCCTGGCCCACTACACCCACCCCACCGGGCCTCAGCTGCCTAATCTGTAAAATGGGGTTAACGGTGATCGTGACGGGGCCACCTTGACCCACACACTGGAAACGCCACCTGCAGCCCCTTCCCTGCCTCTGCTCCTCACAGGACTCCTTGCCCTCCGCTGTGTGAAACGGCCCCTGAGGATGACGTGAGCAGCCCACTGGTCTCCCCTGCCACAAGCTGCCCTCCGTAGACGAGGGGCCTTGGCCGTGCTCCTGGCGAGTCCCCAGGGTCCCCGGGCGCACCTTGTCCCGCAACTCCTCGGCCCACTGCAGCTCCCCCTGCGCCGCGTGCAGCTTCTGGCACAGCTCCTGCCTGCTGTCCTGCGCCTCCCGCCAGTCGTGCTCCAGGATGTCCAAGAGGATGCGCTCAGAGCCCGGGGCCCCTGGCCGGCTCGCCTCCTGGGGGGCAGAGCGGGGGGCGCCTCAGCATCCCGCCCGGGCCCGCCTTGGGTGGGGGGAGGAAAGGAAACACAGCCCTCGGCCCTCGAACGCCACCCCACTGGCTCCGCCATCTTGGCCTAGGGGCCTTGACCCCCCTGGTTCTGGGTTCCCCCATGTGGAGGCTGAGCGTGCCCCGGTCCTTCCCACTCTCGGGGAACGTCTGGGATGTAAAGGAGGTAAGAGGGTGAGGGAATGCCCGACAAGTTCAGCCAGACCTTGCTCCTGAACAAGCCCTGGCCCCCTCGCTCTTGCTCCAGCCCCCACTTTAGCACCCCTGGGAGCAGAGGAGTGGCTCTTCCCACCTCTGCCAGGGAGTCGTCAAGGGGCTGACACCGGGCCCAAGATCCAGACCCACACCCCACCCAGGTACCTCCAACCCCATGAAAATACTGGCTCCCATCCCCCACTTCCTGCCAAGAGGCGGGCCAGCTGGTGCTGTGACCTCAGAAGTCCCCACCCTCCAGCCTCTTTGGGGTCAGAGACTCTTCCACCAATCCCAGGAAAGCTGGTGGCCTTTTCCTCAGGACAATGTCCAGGAGCAAAATCAGGAGCCCCGTTCCAGGGCATCCAGAGAGCTCCTGGAGGGCGCCACAGACCGCAGACTAACCCTGCAGGGCGAGCAGCACAGGCGGGAAGGATCCTGACTCAGAGCTGGGGGCGTGAGGCTAGCCAGGACAGCACCCAGACCGCAGACCCTGGTTCTGAACCCTCAGCTCTCCAGGCCTTGGGAGGACTGGTGAGCAGCAGGGAGCCTGCTTCCCGGGGTGCCCTGGCCGCCAGCACCAGCACCAGCCGGCCTCCTACCTGCTGCAGCCCCTCCTGCAGCTCCTGCAGCGATGCCGTCAGCCGCTGGTTTTCAGCCCGCAGCTCGGAGACCAGGTCCACGCTGTCCTGCTCCTGCTCCTGCTCCTTCTTCTCCTTCTCCTTCTCTTCCGCCCCGGGGGGCGGCCCCCTGGCCCTCCGCAGCAGCACACACTCTTCTTCCAGCCGGCTGACCTTGAGCTTGAGCTGATCCACCTGGGGCCCAACACACGGCTCGTTCAGTGTCGGGGCTGGGAGGGCTGCTCCCTCGCTCCTGGGTGCCCCGCTCCAGCTTCCCAGAGGGGCTTGGGCAAGAGTCCCTCGGGGTCTTGCTGTGGAGAGGGGCAGGCTGGGCAAACAGGGAACTAACTGGGAGGAGGAAGAGGCACGAGGCCAAGGAGGCCCTCCCAGGGGATCCGCTTGTGTGTACCCAGAGGGGAGAATGGCAAGAGTGACAGGTCTGGGGGTCTCACCCGGCCCAGGAGCCGGTGTGCCCGCCCCCAGCCCAATCTCAGCTCCACACACTCGGCGCAGATGGGAGCTGGGTCTCTCTCAAATCTCTAACCAAACCTCTACTCTCAGAGGCTGGGCCGTCCATTCACCACAGACCTTCAAGGCCAAGGTTCGGGTTTTGATTTTACCACATGTAGGCTCTGTCATCCTGAGCAAGGCCCTTACTCTGGGCCTCAGTGGCCTCATCAGTAAAACGGGCCCAGTCCATTCCTTCACCCTCCACCCAAGGTCCTTGCAAGAATCAAGTCGGTGAAGGGACTTTTGAACCATAAATGGGCAGGAGAGCCAGCGCCATGTGGCACAGCTGTCTTTGCTGTTTGAAATAAAGTCCCAGAGCTGGGTGTGGTGGCGCACGCTTGTGATCCCAGCATTTGGGAGGCTGAGACCAGAGGATCCGGGTTCGAGGCCAGCCTCAGCTACCTAGTGAGGCACTCCGCAACTTAGTGAGACCCTGTTTCAAAATAAAGAATAAAAAATAGGGCTGGGGGTGTAGCTCAGAGGCAGAATGCCCCTGAGTTCAATCCCCAGTACTGCAAAAAAATAAAAAAATAAATAAAGTCCCAGGACTCTAGTGGGTCACCAGTTCGGTGCCTGAAGCCAGAGGCTGGCCTGCCCTGGGGGTGGGCAGCTGGGTGATGGTCATTCAGCTGGGGCAGATATGCATGGCCAGTTTGCTGGCTTACTCGTGTGCTCAATCCAGGTGATTTTCCAAGTTCCTGTGGGGTCTTGGGGAGGCCACACAGAGATAAGAGAAGCTGCACAGTGACCTTGGGAGACACCTGCAGGAGCCAACATCTGTGCCCAACAAGTGTCCTGGCTTCTCCTAGAAAATGATTTGCTGCCGGGCGTGGTGGTGCATGCTTGTAATCCCAGCATTCGGGAGGCTGAGACCGGAGGATCCGGGTTCGCGGCCAGCCTCAGCTACCTAGTGAGGCACTCCACAACTTAGTGAGACTCGGTTTCAAAATAAAGAATAAAAAATAGGGTTGGGGGTGTAGCTCGGAGGTAGAATGCCCCTGAGTTCAATCCCCAGTACCACCAAAAAAAAAAAGAAAATAATTTGCTAGTCCCCAGCCCTCGAAGCCCAGGAGGGTCACACACACACACACACACACACACACACACACACACACACACACACACACGGGGCTGGAGACTGGGTCAGGCAGTTCCACGAATTAGCAGTGCACTCCTCCTCCACAAAGACTCGGAAAGAAATCCATGACTCCCGCATTCCTTTCCACTCACAAAACACGCTTTGTGACCCGCCAGAGAAAGACAGCCAGGCTCAAGGGCAGGCACGGTCACACCCTTTACAGCAAACCGCAGCCACACACCAAGGCCTCCTGCGTGACCCGCAGCCAGCTGGCTTCCCGATGAGCTCAGAGGACAGGACACCTGGGAGACTCCACCGAACACCAGGAAACACGGCTGCATTTAATCCTGGTGTACAAACCCACTTAGCACAAAATTATAGTGTTCGTCCCCTAAGTTTATGTTGCTTAGAAATAACAGCTCATTAAATTTGCACCTTATAAAACACGGTATTAAATCGCAGCCACCACACACCTGCCCGTGGGGGGAGGGGCCCCGAGCTGCCAAGTCTGGCACGATCGGCGGTTCTGTTAATATCCATCTGTGATGCCTTTTTAACTTTGGTGGCAGAAAGGTTCCCAAAAGTTGAGGCAAATCTGCAGGAGCTCATCTGTTAGTTCCATCTCCCCCTGGTTCTATCCCCCATAAACTGGTAAGAAGCAGCCACGATGGTCGTGCACACCTGCCACTGCAGGGGTCAAAAATCACACCCAATCTGCTGCCTCGACACCCTGATCGGAGTTTCTGTCCCTAAAACAGCAACAAACCCAGGCCCTGGAACCCTAGTGCCTCGCACCCATAGCCAACCTTCGTCCACAGACACCCTCCGCTGCCCGCCACCGCAGCACTGCCCAAGGTTGCTGGGGTCAGGCTTCAACCCCAGGGCCAGAATCCCACTGTGGAGGTGGGCATGGTGACGATACCTATAATCCCAGCAACTCAGGAGGCTGAGGCAAGAGGACCACAAGTTGGAGGCCAGGCTGGGCAACTTGATGAGACCCTGTCTCAAAATAAATAAAAAAGACCTAGGGGTACAGCTTGTGGTATAGTCCCCCTACTTCAATCCCCAATACAAGGAATAAAAAAAGAGGCCATGCACTTGAGGCAGTTTCTTGGGCCGTACACAGCTCAGCCTCACTGCTGCTAAGGAGGATCAAGTGAGGCTGAGCCCGGACCCGGAGCAGGCAGAGCAGAATCCTGGGAAGGAGGCCAGCACCACTGCCAGGTGGACCCGGTTCAAATCCAGGCCCATCACCTTGAGCAAGTCCCTTCACCAACCTGCGCCCATGTCTGTGTTGAAAACTGGGGACCCGGCATGTGGTGCTTCAGTGAGGGTCAGACAACATGATGCACGCTGGCAGCACTTGGTGACAAAAATAACAGCAGCCAACAGTGCCTGGTCGGGCGCGCTAAGCATCTGAAAATCTGCGTCTTAAACTCACTGAATCCTGGCAGCGCATCACTTCTCCTTTCCGGCACTACTGACATTTGGAACTAGAGAAGTCATTGTCGAATGGGCTGTCTTGTGCACTGTAGAATATCTGGCCACATCCCTGGCTTCTGACTACAAGATGCCAAAAACACCCTCGTAGTTGTGACACCTAAAAACGTCCCGGGACATGGCCAAATGCTTGGGTGGCAGGGGCAAAACTGTCCCCAGTTTTGAGAACAACAGTCGGCGCCCAGGAAGTAAGAACACAAGCAGCAAAAGGACTTGTCCACGGTCAGGACCATCACCCGTCCCCCTTCCCCGGGGGGGCCTTGTCCCCATCTCCCCGGGCCTACCGCCAGCTGCAGGTCGCGGCTGCGTAGCACAGCCGAGTTCTTCTCCTCGCTGAGCTGAGCCAGCCGCATGGCGATCATGTAGTTCTCATCCTTGAGCCGCAGCAGCTCCAGGCTGCCGGCCTCCCAGTCCTCCCGCAGACGCTGACAGCGCTCCTGCGCCTGCTGCTGCTCCCGCAGCCTCTGCTCCAGCCCTCCCTGCTCCTCCTCCAGCGCCCGGTTCCGAGCCAGCAGTTGCTGCTCCCGCTGTAGCTGGCTCTTTCGAGCTTCCCGCAACCTCCGCACCTCGGTCATCAGGAACTGGGTCAGGCCCTCGGGCCCCTCCTCATCTACCAAGACAGGAGAGAGCGTGGTCAGGAGGGGGCAAATAAAATTGAGGAGATAGTAGACGGCACAGAAAAGCCCAAGTCATAAAACCACTAGAGGGCAATTCTAGAATGTATTTTTTGTAATTTAGAGATAGGGAAGCCCTTCCTAAACAAAGCACAAAATCCAAATGTTACAAGAGAAAAGGTGGACAAATCCATTAAAAAATGTTTAAATCTCTGAAAAGTAAAAGATGTAACCAAGTAAAAAGAAAAACAAAAGGGTAGATAAGAAATATAACAATTGATTCAAGCCCATCATATATAAAGAGCTCCTACAAAACAATAAGAAAAGGCAAACAACTAAATTAAAATATGGGCAAATGTCAGGCATGATGGCACACACCTGTAATCCCATTACTTGGGAGGCTAAGATAGAAGGATGCAGGTTCAAGGCCAGCCTCAGCAAGCTAGAGAGACACTCAATAACTAAGCAAGACCCTGTTTCAAAATAAAAAGGGTTAAGGGTATACCTCAGAGGTAGAACACCCCTGGGTTCAACCCAGGCACCAAGGGGTGGGGGACAAAAACTATCAAAAGGCAAATCCCAAAATAAAAATGGCTAATAAATAAGAAAATATGCTCCAATCCACCAGCAATAATAACAGTTGCCACTAACATTTAGTGACCTCATTCTTTGTGTTACACTGTTAATTTACTTAGTATTTATGACAACACTATAAGGTAGATATTATTGTACCCATCTTAGAAACAAAACAACAACAACAACAAAAAACAAAGGCACATAAAAGTCAAGTCATTTGTCCAAGGTTTACAAAGTACTAAGTTGTGAACTAAATCACTCAATAAAATATAACTCTGGGGCAATACTATTATATTTTACATATCAGTATTGCAAAAACATTTAATAATGATCCCCAGGATTCATGAGGGTACAGCAAAATGGACACTCATATACTGCTGGTGGGAGATACATGGGTATAACATTTAAAATACGCATACTATTTGAGAAATTCTACTTCAGAAAGTCTCTCTGTTCAAAGAACATCTACATAAAGATGCAAGAACAAGGATGTTCCCAGCATCATAATATTACAAAACTGGAAACAACCTAGATATCCATCAACAAGGGATAGGTTAAAGGAATTATGCCCCATCTTCACTAATGAATATTACCCAGTGACTTAAACAGGCATAACAGCCGGGCGCAGTGGTGTGCACCTGTAATCTCACCTACTCAGGAGGCTGAAAAGGTTCAAAGCCAGCCTCAGCAGCTTAGCAAGACCCTGTCTCAAAATTTAAAAAATAAAATAAAATAAAAAGAGCTGGGCCTGGTGGTGCACGCTTATAATCCCAATACTTGAGAGGCCGAGACAGGAGGATCACAGGTTCACAGCCAGCCTCAGCCACTTAGTGAGGCCATCTGCAACTTAGTGTGACCCTGTTTCAAAATAAAGGGATAAAATAAGACTGGGGATGTAGCTTAGAGGTAGAATGCCCCTTGGTTCCATCCCCAGTACCAAAAATAAATAAATAAGTAATAAAAATAAAAAGGGCTGAGGATGTAGCTCAGTGGGTGCTTTACCCACTGGGCTCAATCCCCAGTACCACAAAAAAAAAAAGAAGAAAGCCGGGCGTGGTGGCGCACGCTTGTAATCCCAGCATTTGGGAGGCTGAGACCAGAGGATCCGGGTTCGCGGCCAGCCTCAGCTACCTAGTGAGGCACTCCGCAACTTAGTGAGACTCGGTTTCAAAATAAAGAATAAAAAATAGGGCTGGGGGTATAGCTCGGAGGTAGAATGCCTCTGAGTTCAATCCCCAGTACCG
>PVLC010026616.1:0-22548 GCA_004027655.1 Graphiurus murinus
GTGTGTGTGTGTGTGTGTGTGTGTGTGTGTGTGTGTGTGTGTGTCACACACATACACAAAGCACTTTGTACTTATCCCAACCATGTCCTCTCTTGATCTCAGAAGTCACAGTGAAATCCTTATGGTTTCTGATTCTCAGAAACCACTCAGGTAGGAAAGGGTAAGTCCTATACACACCTGCTACTAAACTAAAGTTCATCTAAATGGAGACTGAGGAGCTGAGGGTTAATGAGCAAAGGAATTGATTTGAAACTGAGATTTACTTTTTTTAATGTGCTCCAAAATTAGGTGTCCCTTTATTTATAAAAAGAGAAAATAAGAAGTTGTTCAGGTTTGTGCTATTATTTTAATAAAGAGTAATGATTTTCATAGAAAAAGCCAGAAGTGATCAGATGAAGAACTTAAAATTTCTTCTTGGTCTTGTATATACCTAGGCTGACTCTAGCCATTCAGCCTCAGCAGCAAGGGCACTCACTGCTAGGACCTCCTTAAATTACAAGCAATTCCCACACCCTAGATGAGATTATAGAACCAGACCTAAAAGGCCTGGCTGTCCTTGACCTTTAATGGCTTCAACATTCTCTGCTGACTGACATTTTTAACTAGATCGAGTGGACACTAGAGGTCTCCTATGCAGCACCCGTCCTCCTCTTTGGGTTTTCACAGGGCTCACCTCTCCCATTGGACAGAAGCTGTGCTACATAGGATACTATGCATTAGTCCAAACCAATTGTGCTTCAGCCCATTTTCCTTGATCGTGATTGGCTCAGGAGTAAGCCAGTAAGAACACACAATTCCCCAAAGGCATGCCCTTGGAAAATTGGGGCCAATAAACTATGAAGAAAGGGTAGCTGGTGCCGGGTGTGGTGGTGCACGCTTGTAATCCTGGTACTTGGGAGGCTAAGACAGGAGGATCCGGGTTTGTGGCCAGCCTCAGCTACTTAGTGAGGCCCTCTGCAACTTAGTGAGATCCTGTTTCAGAATAAAGAATAAAAAATAGGACTGGGAGTGTAGCTCGGAGGTAGAATGCCCCTGGGTTCAATCCCCAGTACTGCAAAAAAATATATAAATAAATAAAAAATAAAAAGGTAGCTGGAGTTGGAGTTATTAAAGAGGGCTACATTGCCTCTTCATTATATATATATCACAGAGAGAATAGTATATCTAAATTATATATTTTACTATTGCATTGGTATAAAGATGAATATATTAATATTACATATCAAAACATTTTTTCCAACCCACAAGCTGTTTTCATCTTATTTTAAAATGAAGTAAAAACATTTTTGTGGGATTTGGAAAGTATCCATGTGGCTCACAGATAGGTTGGCCGATTACGGGATTGAGTTGGCCCTGAATCCCACCCTTCCTCGGGAGTTCTTATTGTGAGCCCATCAATTTCTGATGGCCTATGCCACTTGGAGCAGCTTTTCTATCACTGTAGCCAAGAGTCTCCAGATACCTCTGAACAACAGACAGGACATAAAGCTGGGAGACAAGGACTCAGAGAAGGCAGATGAGCCCAAAGCTGAAATCAGTCGGCACTTGTCTTAAATCCACCTCATGCTAATCTTTCTGGATCTTGATTTTTGCATGTGTAAAATGGGAATAACAGCACCTCATTGGACAAGACACCTGCTCAGCAGGAGATGAGCTGGCCAGGAAGGGTGTCCACCACGCGGTGGTATGTATCACCACAATCCTGCTAACCATGACAAGGCATGGCCACGGGTACCTGGCAACAAACAGAGCATCGTGGTTTACAGGAGCTGTGCAGTGGACCAAGGCCCACCAAGGCTGGACAGACTGAATTGTCACTTCCTTTTGAGTTTTATTTCTTTGGTTCAGCAATAAGAAGTTCAGAGAAAGGATCAAAACATAGCTAGCCAAAAGAGAAAAGGGGGGGGAGGGGACAGATTCTTGAAAATTGGAAGACTATTGGGAATTGAGGAACTAAATTTGTAAAGCAGCAAAAACCATTTGATAAAGTGAGTCAGTGTGGGAAGCAGGACCTTGAGATCCTAGCCTATGTGATGACTAATCTATTGCAAGCCCCTGCGATGTCTCTTTTCCTCTTGGGTCTCAATATCTGCCTGCAAAAGTTAAAATATTTTAAAAGGAGGGCCAAATAATATGACTTTTTCTTTTCTGCCTCCAAGCTACATCCCCAGCCTTATTTTATTTTGAAACCAGCTCTCATTAAGTTGCTGAGGGCCTCACTAAATTGCTGAGACTGGCCTCAAACCTTCAAACTTCCTGTCTCAGCCTCTCAAGTACTGGACATAAGATGGCTTTTAAGAGACCAGTAACCCACTGGTACTTTTAAACTATGTAGCTGCCAGGCATGGTGGTGCACGTCTATAATCCCAGTGCTGGGGAAGCTGAGACAGGAGGATCATAGGTTCAAGGATATCTTCAGAGACTCTTAGCAACCTAGAGAGACCCTGTTTCAAAACAAAAAAAAATAGCTCAGAAGTAGAATGCCTCTGGGTTCAATCCCCCATACCATAAACAAACAAACACTCAGCTGCATTGCCCACTGTGGGAACTACACTAAATGTAAATTAATTCAAATTAAGTTTTAAAAATTCAATTCCTTGGTTGTCCTTGTCCATTTCAAGTACTCACTGGCCACATGTGGCTAGCAGCTATCATCTTAGCACAGATAAGAACAGTTCCATCACCACGGCACCTTCTATTGCATAATGCTACCGTAGAGTAAGGAAAACATGATGGGCTGCCGTATTAATACAAAAACTACCAATGATAGCCATTAAAGTCAGATGGAGTAGATTTGCAACTCAGAAATACCTCTTGAACTTTGGTGAAATTTTATCTATACACTTAAGGGAAAGCAGAGAGCAAATAAGCTCAAAGTCTGGATTCTAGCCTTGACTATCACACAATCTCCTGACTGTGGAACCCTGGGAAAGACAACACATCTTCCTCAGTCTCAGTTTTCTCATCTGTAAGATGAGGACAAAGCTTCTATCTTGTAGGGCTGCTCTTGTAATGGCATTAGCCAACATAGGCATTCGAGTCATATTTATTGAATGCCTACTATGAACCAACTGCTATTTATTCTACATATTGGGGACAAACAGACAGATATGCCTGTCTTTAAAGAGCTTGCATTCTAAAAAGCGTTTAGCAAATGTCAGCCATTAATTCTGATAACAGTATTAATAGTCAGGACCACACTGTGATTCACATTTGTCATTAATGGAGACAAGGCCTATCTCTCAATTAGTAAGAATGTAACTTGAATTTTAAAACAGCTCAGTCCTCTAACTCATCTCCCTCCCAAAGACAAGACTCAACTAAGAATTCCTGCAACTTGGTGTGTTGCTTTGGGTTACATCAGAGAACCAAAGACTTCCTATGACATTTGAATCTAATTCAAGAAAAAGATCTGATTTCAGCAGCTTTTAGTCCAGACTTTAGAAAAATTAATTATGCATGCATTCAACTAGCAATGAGCAAACTTGATAATTTAGGCAGTTTAGCAATTGGATTGAAATTTTACAGCTAATTTAAAGTACTCTACACTACTGACTTCAGACTTGAGGTTATGAAGCAGAATTAGCCTGGACAAGAGCAATTGCTCAGCACTTTCAGCACAAATTGCCTTGACTGGCTTTTAGGAACAGTGAAGACTGCTCACACCCAACCCCAGTTGGCTGGATGCTAGGATGCCCCGGGGATGTGTGCATGTCAGGCCGAGTTTGTTCTGTGTCCTCTGAAGCAAGCCTGGGTCTCATTATCCGTGTCTCCCCCAGCCTAACAAAAGTGACAGCACCTTCCACAAAAGAGTGAAGTAAGTCCCAGTGGAAGGGTCACAGTGAATGACTGTGTGGCTTTAGGCAGGCTCCTTAACCTCTCTAAACTGCAGTTTTCTCATCTGCAAAGTGAAAATAACCACCTTCAAGGTAGTTGTGAATAAGTAGAGGTAATCTATACAGAGTCTGGCACAGAGTAGGTATTCAATAAATGTAGCTGTTTGGCTTTTTCAGTGTGGTAATTTAAAAACACAATACTAAAACTCTTAGACACTTCTCCCCTTGAGAAGTGGGGTCTATGTCCCTCCCTCCTGCTTGGGTCAGAGCAGACTTGTGTTATGAGTGTGGCATTATGCAACCTCCAAGACAAGGTTTCATAAGGGCTGTGCAGCTGCTTCTTGGCTTTCTTGGAGCATGCAGGCTCAAAGTTTTCTCTTGGAATTCTCCCTCCCAAAACCTGGCCACACACTATGAAAAGTCAAGACCACATGCAGAGGTTGCATGTAGATGCTGTGGTCAACAGTCTCAACTAGGCTCAGCCTTGGAGGCCCTGCCCACCAGGTCCTCCCAGTGGAGAGGAAGAGCCAGTCATCAGCTGTGGTCTGTCTGAATTCCTGATCCATGGGATCCCTGAGCATAATAAATAGAGGGGATTCTTGTTACTAAGTTTGGGATGGTTTGTTACACAGCAATACCTCTCTGGAATGCTGGATAGGTATCATTCATCCATTCAATGTTTGCTGGGGTTTTCTGTAAGCAAAGCAATGCAGTGAATGCTGGGGAGCCTCAGGAAGTGAGGGCTAGTGCAGAGATGTGAATGAAAGCAGTTCACTGTGCCTCTAAAAGTTTAATAAGCAGCTGGGGGGGGGGGGAAGGGTCCAGTTTCAGAGTTTGCAGATATCCATGGTGTGAAAAAACTCTCATCATTGCCATTTCAAGCTCCCAATGTGAAGTCAGCCAACTTGAAAAAAAATTCCTGAAAATTTAACTTTGGCTCTTGTGAGATAGCATGAGCCAGCTTCAGAACATCACTGTCAGAGGACCGCATTCTGGTGTGAGAAGTACATCAGATGAAAAGGGTAACAAAAATGTCAGGGGCAAGGAGGATTCTGAGTGGTGAAAGTAATGGCAGCTATATACGTCCCAAGTTCCAAATACTCTCTCAAAATAAGATAAAATAAAATAAAATATACCCTTTATACAACTAGGAGACAGAAAGTCTCCCAAATCTCAAATTACTTGGAAGAAGAAAAATTAACTCTCAGTGAAAGCAAGTGCCGAGAACAAGTACAATTTGGGGGAAACTGCAGAGGAAGCAGGAGAGAGCAGGTGGCAGGTGTAAGTTGGATCTAAAACCACCTTGAAAAAGAAAGTCTCCCCCACAGTGAGAAGCCACAGGAGGAAAATACTAGTGATCAGATCACCTGCTAGAGAGGATGGATTCAAAGGAGGAGGGCGTGGGGGGCTGTCTTTGAAAGGTAATATGTGGAGGGAGAAGAGATGGCTAAACAGAAAAGAGAGGTTCCCACACAGTGAAAGGAGAAAAAAACAGAAGGGACACCCTAGAATCCTGCATGACAAAAGGAAATTGAACAATCCAGTCTATACAGGTGGGAAGGCTGGAGCAGGGGGAAGATGGAACTTCCTGGGGTGTAGCTTTAGAAAATAGACCCACTGCTCTGGTGACATTTCATATACCTATCTGAACTGGGCTAAAGAGTGTCTCCAAAAACCCATGCCCACTGAAGCCTCAGAATGTGGCCTCATTTGGAAACAGGGTCTCTGCTGATGTAATTAGTTAAGGGTCTTTAGGGTGGGCCCTAAATCCAAGGACCAGTGTCCTTATAATAAGAGAACAGGACACAGAAACACAAAAGGAAGGAGGCCTTGTGAAGACAGAGGCCACAGCCAAGAATCACCAGGAGCCACCAGGCTGGAAGGGGCCAGGAGGATCCTCCCCAGAGTCTACAGAGGAAGCAAGGCCTGCAGAACCATGAGATAATAAATTTCTATTGCTTTAGGCCACCCACGATGTGTTGATCTGTTATAACAGCCAGAAGAACCTAATAGACAATTCTACATTGCCAAAAGTATAGGCATCCCAGGGCTGGCAGAGAGAAAGCACCACTCGGCAGGAATGACTCCTGCCTGAAATTGGATTGTGTGAGACCCTCACCCCCAGGCCCTGCCATCCCTCTGGCCGAGTGCTCATTTGGCTTCTGCTTACACACCTCTAGTGCCAGGGAACTCACCCCCTCCAGGGGAAACCACTCAGTTCTGAGCAGCTCAGAGAGTCCAAGCCCTTCCTCAAACTGACCTAAAATATCTTCCGCCCCATGTTCTCAGCTTTCAGCCTGGCTGGGTTCTCTGGGTCCTGGCCTGCTCTTGACAGCCTGTTTTCTGCTAAATCTTCCTGCAGGCTACTCAGCCCCAGTTCCTTAAGGGATAAAGTAACGTACTGGAAATACAACAATGAACCAGAATATGCAAATCATCTTATCAGCTGTAGTCTATAAAGACAATCTTTCCCTGATTAGCATACTGCTCTGACTCTATTTTCATCAGAGACTCACAGAACTGGCACACCCAGAGCTTCTAGCAACCACAGGGCATTTGGGGACAGCCATGGAGCCTGGGCGGGTGCAGCAGGCCCAAAACCAGGGAGAGTGGTCCCTTCATTTCATAGCCCCCTAGAGAGTGGCCCCTGGGTGCCAGGGTTTGGGCTGGCGGTGGCTGTGGGCTGGGGACGATCAGGAGGTGGGGCTGAGGTAGAAGCCGGGAGCTGCAGAAAAGACAGCGGGAGAGGACTTGCCATCAAATGACTCCCAGAACAACAGTGAGGAAGCTAGAGCCAGAAATACTGCCGAGAACTCTTGGCATGCCTCAACCCTCACACTCTAGTTTAAACAAAGAGAAAGACACACAGAGAGGCAAGAGGTATGGCAGCCACCTGAGGTGGAAACAGGGCAGGCTTCCAGAAGGAGGTGTCTGTAGATTAGGCCTTTAAATCCCAAGTGTCAGTGTGGAAGAAAGGGACAGAGCATGCCGTGGGAACTGTCCTGTCCAAGCCAGGGCAAGATGTGCAACTCTTCAGAGCCTTCAGAGGACTGATGACTGGTCAGTGTGGCCGGGGAGAGGGGCATGTGTCTATCTGTAAGACAGAGAGAGTGCAGTGGAAGTTGAAGTAAGCGATGCTCTTCTATTTTCCCCCACAAAATGAGTACTCATGGTGGTTCTCAAGCTTTCACATTCATGAGAAATCACTCGTAAAGCCTAACACTCAGACCCCACCTTGACACGCTGCGCCCCTGGCACCCGGCTCCGCTGCATGCCCCACGCACCCCCATTCTCACTGCGTGCTGGAGCGAATCCCAGCTTTCCGTTCCATCAACACGCTCCTGCACTGATCCAAGACAGGGCTCGAAAGCCTCCCCGGGGACGCGGTGGTGGCTTCTCACCTTTCCCCATCATGAAAAACCGTGTGGGCGGCCAGGCAGCACATTAGGTTACACCAGAAATGCCGGCAATTCAAGTTCGTCGGAAAAGAGGCGCTGGGGGAAGAAAACCAATTTCAAGTCTCCATCAAAGAAATTGGCGAGAAGGAAAGGCCACGAATTTAACAGGAATTACCTCCGTGGGTGGGGCAGTTCGCTTCTGGTGCCGCCCACTCTCTCACCGACCCTCAGCGTGCACCTGCACTTTGCAAAGAAAGAGGCCCTCAAGTCATTTCAGGGTGAGCACACTTGGGGTTCAGCCCCAAGACCTCATGGGCAATGGAATGGTGCCCTTGGGGAGGGTTGTTCCCTCTCAAAGAGCTACAGGGGTTGGAGCTGGTATTTCATTTTGTTTTAGCAAAGCAAATGTGGACTTTAGAAGCAGAAGAAAGTTTTAAGAGCAAATAGTTTAAGGGTGAAGATCTTTGGGGCTAACCCCCTACTCCATTTTTTTTTTCTGGTACTGGGGATTGAACCTAGGGGTATTCTACCTCCAAACTACACCCCCAGCCCTACTTTACTTTCTTCTTATTATTATTTTGAAACAGGGTCTCCTAATGCCTAGCTCAGAGCTGCCCATAAATACAGAGTCCTAGGCCCTTCACCAAAGATTCCGGCTCTCGTTCCTCCACACCCCACACCCTGGCCTTCCTTCCTCCTTCTGGAAAAATTGGTGACAGTGCATGGGCAGCTAAGGCAGGTGAGTCACTCCATCCAAGGCACAGAGATCAAGTCTGCCGGCAGGCCTGTGCCTATCACATCTCAAAACTGTCCGCACCTGGCAGGGCCTCTTGCTCCTAGACCGCCCAGCAACCAGGACAGAGACAGGCTGTCTTCATCCAAGGTATCCATTTCTGCTCTGGCGTCTGTCACACTTGCACATTTGGGCTGCTCTGTACCATCACACCCAGACAATGACTCTGCCAGGAGATTGGTGTTGCCCCAGGAGTGGATTTTAGGGACCCAGCCCCCCCCCCTGCCCCGGCCAACATGCACACATGCACCAGGAAAAAAAGTCCATTCTGGTGGTGACAGCCTTTTCCTACAAACACGACTTAATTTGCCTCGCATAAGTTTCAGCCTCATAGCTCATCATCAACCACTGCTCTCACACATGCAGATGCAGAGAATATATCAAATACAGATCGCTACGGATGGTTCAAGAAAACCCTGGTTTTGCACACTCTGCTTTAGGGAGTACCTCACCCACCAGTTCCCACATGTCCTACTGTGGGACACGCAGGGTCAGCATTCCCACCACCAATTCCCGGGGTCCCAGGAGTCCCTTAAAAACAGCTTTGCCTGAGAGGCACTCGGCTGACCTTGGGGCCTGCCTGCCCAGCTCCAGTGCAAACCAGGGGCTCCCCGCCTCGCCTCACAATCCCTCCCCTCCTCGCCACAGTGGCAGCAGGCCAGGCTGACTTACATCCCCTGGAAGAGGCTCTGAAGCCCTCTCAATTCTTACCTCTTCCCTGGAGATCATCTCATTTGCATTGAAAAGGGATTTCTGGCTAAATTCCACTCATTTCAACCTTTAAGACCTCAATTTTACTTGGATAATTTTTTAAGTTTTGAGCCTTTGAGAATACAACTAAGTACATATGGAAAAAAAAAAAAAAAACACTTAAACAATCTGGTAGTAAGCTCCTCCACACAGCTCGAGGTCTCCTTGCCAAGGGCAGGGTGGCAGGGCAGGGCTTGATCACCTTTAGATGCATCTGCTGCACCTCTTCACCTCCTAGGTGCTGGGAGTAACGGGGATAATGCCTGCTGAACTGAATTTGAGCCCCAGGCTGTATCTGAGCCTAGGGATAGAATAGACTCACACATTTGGAGCAGCTTGGACAGCCACGGATCCTGTGGACATTCAGCTGCAAGCTACCAATGATGATGATGATGGGGTGGGGGGACCTGCTGGCAGCATAGAAGGGTGCATTGTCCTGGTTTTCTCTTCATCCCATGAGGCTCACCTCACCCACCCCCAACACACACACACACACACACACACACACACACACACACACACCATGAGACTCACTTTACCCCCCCCCAACACACACACACACACAATCACCCTAGTGGCTCATTCCTGCTGCTCAGAATCCACTTCTTCTTGAGTGATGCTGAGTGACCTCAGATCAGTCCTACCAGGTGCCAGATAATGGGCATCAGGTGCCCTCTGGGAGAAAGATTTGCTGCAAACAGGCTGGGATCATCCTAGGCTCTCCCTAGGCTGCAGGCAGGCTGTGCTTTGAGAGCCCAGAGCAAGGAGAAGCCTAACCCACTGGGGAAGGAGAGGGTGAGAAGGCAGCTGGGAGAACTCACGGAGAGGGCACCTTCTGAGCAGAGGGGACAGGCCGGCTGCACAAGGTGGAAGGACCCCTGCAGAAGCTCAGAGGCTCTGAGACAGGACAGGGTGCCCAGGAAACCACTAGCAGATCCATGAGCCTGGCACATGGGATTTGGGGTAAAATATTAACAGACTGAGCTTGGATGAGATCCCAACACTTTTGGAGCATCAATTCCCTCATCTGGGAAATGGGGATGATAAGCTCTGCCTCTTCAGTGACTCTAATATTTCAGCACATATAAAAGCCTAGGAGCCTTATAAAATGCAGACCCTGAGTTTCCCTCTTCTTACTTCCACCCCTACTCAAGCACTTACAGAGTCTGGTCTGAGTTAGGACCCAAGAATGTGTTTTAATGTGTAGCATACCTCCTTTTGCATTGTGTGCATGCCTGTGCACAAGCGTGCACGCGCGCACACACACACACACACACACCAGTCATTCTTGGGGGCAGGGTTCCTATGACCCAGAAAAATACCAGTTCAGTTACTCTAAGACTTAAGTTTTCTAACCTACACAAAGCAAGTAGCACACACCTGACACACAGTTGTAGTCCCCTCCCCCAGAGAAATAAGTCACAGAGGGCCCCTCTAAGTAGCTGAGGCTGGCTGTGAACCCACGATACTCCTATATCAGCCTCTCAAGTACTGGGATTACAAGTTTACAAGTGTGCACCACCACATCCAGCTTTCCTTTTTTTTTTTTTTTTAAATGTGGAAACAGGATCTTGCTAAGTTGCTGAGCCTCACTAAGTTGCTGAGACTGGCTTCGAACCTGTGATCTTCCTGTCTCAGCTTCCCAGTCCTGGGGTTACAGGCATGTGCCACCATGCCCGGCAAAAGCACAGATTTTAATAGAACAGAGGATCCATTCTGCCTTTATGTAAAAGTCAGATCCTCTTTACATGTTCCTATATCTCTTTCTGTGTCCTTTCCCCCTAACGTGACCATGAGCTTCACAAGGGGAGAAACCACCCTAACATCCCTTAGCCAGGTAGGTCGGTTTGTAAAGCAGAGGCGAGGAGGCAGGGCCACCCCCCAGCCCCCCAGCCTGGCTCACTGCTAATCATGCAGTAAGTAGGTCGATGGGCTGGGGGGACCCACGACAGCCTCACCCAGGGGGAGAACGGGGCACTTGGAGGAGCTGTAAGAATGAAATCCATCAAGAAGCGAGGCTCCTCCAGCACGGCTCCTCCCTACTTACGGCAGCCCTGGGAGCAGCCCGGCTTCCCGGGCACATTAAGTACAAGCTGCTCGACCACTCAACAAGTCCTTTATGACATTTCCAGCCTCTCAGGCCAGAATAATATTAATGAAAGTTTCATGCCCTGATAAATAGTTCATCAGGAATCCAGGAAAGCGATGACCCCACCCACCTTCAGCGGCTGGCCTGGATCCCCGGGGCATCTCTGCTTCTTTCTCTCCTCCCATCAGCCACAGAGGCCCCCTGCCCCCACCATCTGCCCTGCCTCCCCAGCCCCCCGCCCAACACCCATGCAGACCTGTAGCTTTTTTGGCTGGAGCAGGGCATCCAGCTCTTCAGCAGTCTCCTTGCCTCTTCCTGCCCCGCTCCCACCCTGCCTCGAATCCTCTTTAAGCTCACCAGGAGCTCATCATGCCCCGGCCCTGAAGCCTGTGATGGTTCCCCATGGCTCCAGCATCAAGTGCAAAGATTTCAGTCTGACATTCAAGCTCCCCTAACCTTTCTCCCTCATCTCCCGCTATTCTGATTCCCACACCCTTCCCTCTAGCCCAGTGGTTTTCAAATTACAGATCCCGCCCTATTGGAGAGATACCAAATTAATTTAGCAGGTCTTGAGCAGGATTTTTTTTTAATGAAATAGAGGAGTGCATTGTATATAGGAAACTTTCATTTCATGAAAATTCTGTTTTAGATTGTGTGTGTGTATGTGTGTATTTTAGGTGTGAATATACCAAATCATATTATAAAATGCACATCTTACCATAGATCACAGTGAAAAAAATACTTACAAAGTGCTGTTTGGGCCACACTAAATTCTCCTTCTCTGTCTGCTCACCATCCCATCTCCACACTGCTCACACCATTCCTTCCTCCTGCCTGGCTTCCTTCTCCTCGCCCCATAGCCCCCTCCACCCACCCAAATCTGCTGCAGCCCGCTTTGTATCCCTCACTGTGCTGTCACCTGCGGGGTGACCCCTCTGTACCTCTATACTGCTTGGCACTTGGTAGGGAAAAGACAGGGTCCTGGGAGAGCGCCATGGTGGGGGACTACGCAAACACATGCAGTCTGGTTCAGACACTGGCAGACACAGGCACAAGGTAACTGATCAGGTCTTAACCAAGACCTCCAAAACAGAGGTAGTTAGACAGGCACATTCGCAGCAAAGAGCAGAAAGGAGCAGACTGGGAAAGGAGGCCAGGAACTCCAGTGTGTCTGGGCTGTCTGGGTCAGTCTAAAAGGAACCCTGGGTTCTAAATTGGGGACCTTGGAACTTGCCAACATATTAACCCAGATTCAGCTCCAGAGAGGCCCCTGGTGTGGGCCATTTCTCCAGGTAGCCTTGGACTGACCCAGTTCTCCCCCTTTCTCATTTGTGGTTCTCACGGATAGCTGTAGAATGTGCTGGAAATGCAGCCTCCTGAGATAAGGGGTTGCTGACCAGAACATCCTTGCTCCATTCCTAGCCCCACGAAAATCAGGATGCCTTTCAACACTTTAGCCCCGTGTGCCATCTGACCCCAGGATATGAAGCTCAGGGTGAGCCGCTTTCTGGGGTCAGCTGTAGGAAAGTGGGGTACGCTCAGGAGGCTCCATCCATTCTGGGCATCGCTCCTGAGCACGGGGAGATGGGTCATTATGGTTTCTGTGGTCCCTTGCTGCTCATCTGTAAGGAATAAACCCACTTTGGGTACCTTGTGAGCGCGAGCTCTGTCTCAGGCAAGTAGTAAAAGCGCAGCTCATCATGCAGTGCGCTGAAGTGGTGCAGTGAACCTGCTTCACACCTAGGAGCACAGCTCGTCAGAGCTGGGGACTGGGAGCATCTTTTTCAGCCCTGGGGAGAGGCAGGGCTGGCCTAAGGTCACTCAGCAAGCACCACTAAAACAAGATGCCGGACTGGCACTCTTCCTACTACACAAGGAAGAAGCTGGACAAAGGTAGAAGTCCACCCACCCTGTTGCTGTGAGTGGACTGTTGGAACAGGTTGGCGGGGTGGGGGTCCCGTGCACCCCCAGCCCCTCCCACCTCCATCAACCATCAAGATTTCCCCCAGTGTGAATTCTCCAGTGCTCGGGAGACCTTCAGTAACTGAGTCCACGCCCCACCTCACAGGTTCTAAATGCCTGTGTTTGTCAAAACCGCATTCCAGCCCTGCCTTAGTGAGACTCGGCACAGCGTGGGCAAGTGTTTCTAGTTAGCAAGTGTAAGGTGCTTTTGCCTTGCATGGTGGCACATGCCTGTAATCCCAGTACTTGAGAGGCTGGGACAAGAGGATCACAAGTTTGAGGGCTGCTTCAGCAACTTAGTGAGACCCTCTGCAACTTAATGAGACCCTGTTAAAAAAATAAAATAAAATAGGGCTGGGGGTGTGACTCAGAGACAGAATTCCCCTGGCAATACTAAATAAAAAATCCCCAATACCAAAAAAAAAAAAAGAGTAAGGTGCCTTCGGGAAGCCTTCTTGCTACAACCAAGCACATATCTTTAGCACCACTGAACCTTAAATAACAACATGAATGAGGGTGGTAGTAATAATAATAGCAGCTAAGGTAGTAAGTGCCACCTGGTGCTTCCTATGTAGGAAGCACTGCTCAAATGCTTTCCAAAGACTGACTCCTTTCATCCTCACACCTGTCTATGAGGTAGGTACCATTACTGTGCTCATCTTATAGATGAAGGAAAGGAGGCACAGAAAGATGGAATAGCTTGCTCTCAGTTACCCATCTAGGAGGTGGCAGGCCAAGGTGCAAACCCAGGCAATCTGGTGACCCCTGTGCAAGGCTTCCTTTGGCAGGGAAGGGCTAACATAACAGGCCTCAGACAGTATCCTTAGAAAGGCCTGCTGGAGAGCTTGGCCCTTGGCTGGCATCTGAGAACTTGAATTTTGAGAGTTCCCACCATGCCCTGTAAGAGTGGCTCACTGCGCCTAAATGATTTGTGCATACAATGTGGTTTATCCTAAATACTCACCCTCTTTCTAAGAGTGTGGAATTTGAGTATGTGTCAGGCAAAGGGTGCCTACGTGACCAGTCCCCAGTAAAAACCTTGGACATGGAGCCTCTAATGAGCTTCCCCAGCATAAAACATTTCACACGTGCTGTCACCCTTTGTCGCTAGGGGAATCAATCATGTCCTATGAGGCTCCCCTGGGAGAGCCCTCTTGGAAGTTTCACCTGGATTCCTTGGGACTTCCCCATGAGCTTTCTCCCTTTGCTGATTTGCTTTGTATCTGTGTGCTGTAATAAATCATAGCTGTGAGTATAACCATATGCTTAGTTTTATGACTCCTCCTAGAGAATTAGCAAGCTTGAATATGGTCTCGGGGACCCTGATATATCTTCAAAAGTCCTAAAACTGAACATCTGAAAGAATGTTATAGAAAGCATTAGCTCAGCTGGTGTTGGGTGACCTTTTTTAGGCCCTTATTTATGCTACATTAGACTATCTCTCTGGTACTACAGCATGCTTTATTGGGGGAGGGGGGCAGCGCTGGGCTGGCAGAGGGCCAAGGCTGGAAGAGCCCTTGAAGGAGTTTCCTGGCTCCATAGGGCATCAGAAACAGGCCCTCAGTGATCAATAGGACCAGCAATGTTACTTCACTTACAGGGAAACTGAGGCTGAGAATGGCTATTTGACCATCTCAAGAACTAGAACTTAGGCCTCTTGATTCCCCAACCAAGGATCACTCATGGTCTGTCCCAGGCAGCTCCAGGAGCAGTGGGTAGAAAGGGCAGGGAGCCAATATTGCTGCTGCACCCTAAAGAAAGTAAGTATCTTTTGTGTACTAGGGTATGCTCCCAAATAAACTGGACAAACACAGGTGCTGAGGATTGCCAGGAGAGTCAGACACAGTCCCTGTCCTAGGTGATCACACTTAGGAGGAGCCCTTTCTTAAGGGAGACTGAGGTGCCCATCACTAGGAATGCTCAAGTAGAGGCTGAGTGGCTACCCGCTGGGAACCCCTGCCTTTTAGCCTCAAACATGGGATGCAGTCATTTTATATGTACCTGATACTTCCAGGCTAGCATCCTCCTGGACCCACTGTATTATTTCTCCAGCCTTCCTCTCTGTTTGATCACTCTCTTCTAAAGAAAGCCGAGCCCTGGAAATGTATGGGCAACCAGCAGAGAAGATAGAGTGGGCTTTGGAAACAGATGGCCTTGGGTTTTATCTCAGCTCTACCCCACACTGTCTCTGGGATTCTGGCAGGTTGCACAAGCCCTCTGACTCTCAGCTCCCTCATGTGTGAATAACAGGGGCCATGGAGACTGCATGAAATCTGCACCTGGCCCCGGGCCTGGTACCAGGCACGTCCTGCTCTACCCCCTGGAAGCCGAGTGCTGGATGTACCAGTTTTATGAATAGGCCACCTACTTTTCCTTCCTCACTCCACCAAGAGGAGGGAGAATTAGGTTAATTACATTGAGAAGAAATACAAGAGGGTAATAAGGTCTCCAATCACATCCTTTGTTCACAAGTTAAATAAATGTAAAAGTTCTTTCCCGAATGATGTTAAGCTATTTGACCTCCTTACCTCAGTGTATGGTGGTTAGCCACTGAAAAGGTCCTAGTTATTCAAGTACGACTTCTCTTATGTAAGAATATCATTTTTACATTATCAGTGTAAATGTTATTTATTAAATGTTTGGGGGTTTTCCCCCCTTCGAGAAAGTTCTCAGCAACAGGAAAGACCACTTCCAAGTGTTATGTACCCAAATCCAGGACTCTAAGTCCCTTCTGTGTCCAATCACTAAGGACAGCTGTTTGCATATTTATAATCATGCAGGGCATACTCCTACCATTTAACAGCAATTTTTAACCTCTTGGTATTTCTGTTTTGTTATTCTTTTCTTCCTTTGTTGCATTATGGCTGCACACAACAGTGGGATTCGTTGTTACATATTTGTACATGCATATAACACAACTTAAAGATGCGTGCCCTTGTCTCAGCATCACCCCCACGCTTGCCTCTCTCGGGGGAGTAGGCTAGTGAGAGCACCTGAGAGCGCCTCTCCAGGCCCAGCTCTGCCACCAGGGGAGCTCTCCCTCTGCCTTGTCTCTGGGTCTCAGTTTCCTCCTCTGTAAAGTGATAGGTTTAGACTAGATCAGGGGTTTCCAAACCCAAAACCAGTGGAGGAGCTTTTAAAATATTCAGATTCCCAGGCCTCACTCCAGCCTACAGCATGGCCCTCTTGAGAGTGGGGCCTGAGAATCTGAATTTACCAAGACCATCCAGACATCTCCCCACAACCCTGCACCCTGGGGCACTCAGTCTGGTGTACAGTCACAGATCGGCTGGACTTGACTAACAAGTTCCTTCGAGAGTTGATCTTCTATCTTTTGGATGATGACCTCACAGAACAGATACCCAGTACTAATTTTAATCAGTCTCCCATTTCCAGGCATCAGAGTTATTTTTCCCTTTCCTAGGTATAACTCTTCTTAAATGGGCCAAGTTGGCTATCATTATTCTTCATTCACAGGCATCAGCAGAAAACACAGAGAGAAGCAAAGGAAAGTCCACATCCTAAAGGCCCATTAAAAAGCCTGTCTGGGAATCCAGGTCAGTTTCAAAGGTAGATTTCTCCCGATTCATCTCCCGGTGATGAAAGCGCAGGGCTGGGCGGGTTTGATTTAAATCTAACTGATTGAGCTCGCCAGTCAAGAAGACTCAATTTGACCAATTTTTCTCCTACAAAAGATGTGTCCTTTTTTTCAGAAATATAACCTTAAAGCCTTCCTTTACAGCTCAGAGCCAAATGTAGCTTTTCTCTTTGCTTAAAAAAGAAAAATAGTGATTTTATTAGAATCCAAGCATCGTGGAATGTCAAAGCAGGAAAGACCTAGAGGTCACTGTTTTACCCCATCAGGGCCCACAGAGGCAGCGCATGACCTTCTAAGGTCAGACTGGGGTGCCCTCCAGGCTCCCCAGAGAGGGCCCTTCCACCATACCCCACTGCCTCCAGCTTGACTCAGTCCCTCCCAAGGATCCCAGGCTACAAAAGAACCCTGGACAAGGCCTTTGTTTTCCTTTTACCCCAAACTGACTGGGAGGTGGAATTCAAACAGAAACAAAAGACACAGAATGCTTTCTCCCTGATCTGCAGGCCTAGGGACTAAGGTTCCAGCCAAAAGACTCTCAGTTTTAAAGCACCACAATACCTGAGAGGCTGAGACAGGAGGATCACAGTTTGAAGATAGCCTCAGTAACCTAGCAAGACCCTGTTTCAAAACAAAAAGTTAAAACAAAAAAAAAAAAAGGCTGGGAGTATAGCTCAGAAGTAGAATACTCCAGGGTTCAATCCCCAGTACCAAAAGCAAAATAAAATAAAGTGCCATAACCACTTGAAAAATATGTCTATGTTTGTGCCTCCAGAAAAAAACAGACTGAGAAAAATAGAGAGGATGTGGTACTGGATTAATGATTCTGTTCTCCTTTTTCCTAAAGAGTGTTGTGTGGTTTCAAAAATACATATGAGCTTCACAGCCATAAAAATATAGGAAGCTCTTAGAAAAGGAAATTTCAAGAAGATGGAGGTTGCCATTTGCCTTGTTTTATTTCCACTAAATAACATAACCATATTTTTTGATATTTTCTGCAACAATAAGCATGCGCAGCTACGTTAAGCACGGCCATGCAGCGATGGCACATCTGTTATCAGCCCTGACTACCTATGTGCGGGCCTCATCTGGGCGTTAGGCAGGTGTGCGCCTACAACACTGCTTCTTTTCATGGGATTTCCATCTCTGTTTTCCATTTACTTGTTCATTTTAATTTTTCATGTGTTTTCATCCTGTCTCCCCAGGAATCAGAACCAGCATCTCCTTTTAACCATCATTGCTTGAGTAGCAGTGTAGCATAATCCAGCCAGACTGCCCCCTGGTTCTGACACATGCTAGACTGAGGCTGAGTCCCTTAACTTCTGTGCAACCTGGTTCCCCCTCTTTAAGATGGAGATTAAAAGACCAGTACATGCCTCATAGGGTTAACTCATTTTATATTTTTTAAGGACTTAGAATCATACCTGGCTCTGAATAAGTACAACATAATTGACAAATTTTAAAATACCTTTGCCAGCCCCAAAGCTAATGAGGTCATCGGCAAAATCCCAGATAGAGGGGACACTACAGGACAAATGACCCAGTTTCTTCAGCAAGTAAATTGCAAGGAGGAAGAAAGAGAAAAGGAGGAGGGAGACAAAGGAGGAATTTTCAGATTAGAAGATGCTCAAAAGGTATTTGTAGCCAGGTGTGGTGATGTATGCCTGTAATCCCAGTACTTGGGAGGCTGAGATATGAGGATTGTAGGTTTGAAGGCAGCCTAAGCAATTTAGTGAGGTTCTTAGCAACCTAGTTAAACCCTGTTTCAAAACAAAAAAATAATAAAAAGGGCTTGGGGCTAGAGCTCAGAGGAAGAACACTCCTGGGTTTCGATCCCCAGTACCAAAAAAAAAAAAAACCCTCAAAACAAAAAACAACAAGATATTTGTATATCTGCATTCATAGTAGCACTACTCACCAAAACCAAAAGGGGGAAAAAAATCATAGCGTGCATTGGCAGGTGAATGAGCACATAGGTGGAGGTTCATACATACAGTAGAATATTATTCAGCCTTAAAAGGAAGGAAATTCCAGTGCATGCTATGGTGCTACAACACAGATGAACTTTGATGACATTTTGTTAAATACGTTAGTCACAAAAAGACAACAAATGCATGACCTTATACGAAGTACCTAGGGACAGAAAACAGAATGGTGGGGCAGGGGGCTGGGGGCGAGGGTGAGGGGTGGGGCGTTAGCGTTCCATGGGTACAGAGTTTCAGTGTGGGATGCTGACTGTTTTAGGGAGGGATGGCAGTGACAGTCGGGCAACAATGGGAACGGGCTTCATTCCACTAAACTGTACACTTGGAAATGGTAAGTTTTATGTTACGAATATTTTACCACATTGTTTTAAAAAAAAATGCTTAAGGGATATGCCAACCAACCCACAATGTGTGGACCTGATTCAAAAGCAAACTTAAAAATTTATGACATTTATGAGACAATAGGAAATTTGAACCCAGACTGGATATTTTATGGTATTAAAGAATTAATGCTGCATTGGGGGGGGCGGGGGGTAGGTGTGACAATGGTTTTTAAGAGTCCTTATCTTTTGGCAATACAAATGGAAATGTTTACAAACAAAACCAGATAATGTGTGAGATTAGCTTGGAAATAACAGGGGAATGGAGAGAGTGGGTGGGATAATCAGGGAACAGGATTAGCCATGAGCTGATAATTGTTGACACTGGCAGGTGGGTGCATGGGGACCCCTTATCCTATTCTGTCTACTGTATGCTTTCGAGTTTCCATAATAAAGTAAGAACAAACATTTTATTACCATTAAGGAAAAAGCTGTTAAATTATGTGTATTTGCTCTGTTCTCAAAGGCCTAGCACTAATCCCAGCAAACCATTGAATTCGGCAACTACTTTTTAGTTTAGTCTGGTTAATTCTAGCTAACCCAGATGAGGCCCCAAGAGTTTAGTGACTCGCTCAAGCCAGCAAACAACAGGATCAGGACTCCCCCCTGGATCTGTGGGTAGTATTCCTCCTCCACCTCTCCCAGGAGCGCCCTGCACCCTAGAGTAAGCTCTGCCTCCTCACACACCCACTCTTCCCACCCTCCTTCAAAGAGCCCGTTCCCTCTAAATCCTCCTCAAATAGGCTCCCATTTCCCCAGCATTTCCCAGGTGGGCAAAATTCCCGCTGTCATTTCCCAGATTTACCTTTAAGTTGTTCTAATTACCTGTTGTTTGTTTGTTTGTCTGTCTGCTATGGTGCTGGGATTGAACCCAGGGGTATTCTACCTCTGAGCTATATCTCCAGCCTTATTTTACTTGGAAAAAAGATCTTGCTAAGTTGCTGGGAGCCTCATTAAATTGCTGAGGCTGGCCTTGAACCAACCTGTGATCCTCCTGTCCCAGCCTCCCAAGTACTGGAATTACAGATGTGCACCACCATGCCCAGCTATCCTCTTTACCTTTGGAGTCCTCTTTACCGTTAAGGTTGTCCTCTCCCAGACCCTGTAGGTTAGAAGAACTGCCACCTAGTAGCCTTACTAGGTGGCCGCCAGGGGCTCTGGGTCTTTCCATCATGGAATTTCCATCATGGTTCCCAAGAGCCATGGTTCTCAACCCTGGCTGTGCATTGTAATCGCCAGGAAAGCTTTGAAGACCACCAGCACAGGGCCCCAAAATCTTGATCTAAGTGGAGTCAGGTGGCTCCAGCATGCAAGTGTAGTTAAACTCCTTAGCTAGTTCTGAAATGCAGCCAGTCACAGACCACAACCTCAGAGATGACAAGTGGCACTCTTTTAAAAAAATAAATGACTGAAAAAAAAAAATGAACATCGGCATGAATGAGACACACCAATGGAATCCATGGCAAATATTTGTTGAAAAAGCAGATTAAATTACAGCAAGATTTAAAGAAATGCAACTTCTGAGGTTCCCAGGTAGAGTTCAAGGGCATCATCTGCCACCTCCTTTTCCTAGCCCAGCTCTAAAACAGAAAGATTTGTAACTTCTCTTACAAATCAGAAGCCACTCTCTGTCCTGTGCCGTTAGTATAGCCTCTCCCAACATGCCCAATGGGACTCCTCAAAGGTTTTCAGTGTGGAGGTAGGCACATATGCACACCCACAAACACACACCTCACATCTCTACATGTGTCCCCAACGGCTTGGTGGAGACCGTGAGAAATATTAGTCTTCAGAATCTAAAAGAGCTAAAAGCATCTTTTGGCGGGGGGATTGAACTCAGAAGCATTCTACCTCTGAGCTCTTAATAGCCCCCAGCCCTTTTTATCTTTTATTTTGAAACAGTGGCTGGTTAAGTTGCTGAGGGTCTTGCTAAATTGATGAGGCTGGCCTTGAACCTGCAAGCCTCGTGTCTCAGTCTCACAAGTACTGGGATTACAGGCATGTGTCACCACGCCCGACTGCTAAAAGTATATTTTTATGAATCAGAAGGAGAATGGACCATATCGTGGCTGTCCTTTAGCTCATGGAAAAGCTGAGTCTATGTGGGACACCATATGGGATTCTGTGTGTGTTCATAGAATCCCACATGGTGTCTATGCAACTTACATGCCCTATTTCCTCACCCTCCAGCAACAGAGTCGGGAGCTTTATTCCTACTTCATTCACGAGGAAGCTGGGGTTCGGAGAGGGTAAGTGACTTGCTCGGGTCTCGAGGTTTATGTTACAGTTTTTAGTCTCTAAATTCAGTGGTCTTTCTGTTTCATAGCCATAACCATCTCCCTTGCGTACCCCCCAAAATGAGTCCAGACACAGAGCCAAACACACGAGGAGAGCAAGCCCAGGCACAGTGGCAGGGGCTCAGGAACATCAGCAAGCAACCACTGTCCTGCTCTTCACTAAGCAAGCGAAGCAGTGGGCTCCTGGGGGCAGAGCTGAGCACGGCTTAGTGCCTGCCTGTTGGGCCCTCTGTCCCTGGCACCCAGCTCTATCACAGCCCTTCCCACCCCCAGCATGCTGTTGTTTAAATATCTGTCTTGCACATGAGCTATTTGAGGACCCATGATGGGGAGGAAGAATCAGTATTCTCTTCACCATCATTCATTCACTCAACAAATATTTACTGAGTCCTTTTCATGTGCCGGACAGTGGGGACTCAACAGTGTGCTCATATGGAACTTACACACTGGTAGTGGGGAAAAATGCTGATGAGTTTTTGGAAGAGGACCAAGGACTGGAGACAGAACAAAAGCAGAGGACTGACCTGGGGCGGGGGGGGGGGGGGGTCAGGGGACACATCCTGAGGAGCTGAGGTCAGAGAGAGCCCTGAGGGGTGTGTTGGGGTTACCTACACAAGGGCAGCGGGGCGGGCTGAAGAGAGAACTACACAGTGCACATGAAGACGCAAACAATGCACCAGTTTAGCTGGACGTGGTGACACACACCTGTAATCTCAGTACTTGGGAAGCTGAGACAGGAAGATCGAAGTGAGTCCCTGCTTTAAAATAAAAAATAAAAAGGGCTGGGGGTGTAGCTTACAGGTAGAATGCCTCTGAGTTCAATCTCCAGTACAAAAAAAAAAAAGATTTTGATCTTTATCTCAGGGTAATGCAGGACTGGGGATCCTGAGCAAAGGGTGCTATGAGACTTCAGTTTTGGAAACACTGCTCGGCTGCAGTGTAGGGAATGAACTGAGAAGAGGTCACTGTAGACACAGGGAGACAGTCAGAAGGCCAAGGGGATAATGGACCAGGTCGTGGCAGAGGTAAGGAGAAGCACGGGGGCCTGCGAGGTTCGAAGGTGAATGTAGTAGACAGAAAGATGGGGGTGGAGGGTCGCCTCTGGTTTGCAGAAATGGAAGGAGGACAGAGCCATGTACTGGAAGGAGGAATCCCAGAAAACAGGACTGAGGGGACAGAGCGAAGCTGCTGCAGTTACATCTGACAGTTCTCACCACCACCACCGGGCTAAGCCCAGCCTTGCGTTGCTGTCTTATTATAAAGAAAAAAAAAAAAAAAACAGTCGAGCTGATATTTTGAGTAATAAGTGGGCAAGTGCTTCAACATTTAATTTATATGTCACTAGTTTCAAAACTCATTTTAAAACCTTCCTATAATCTTACCAGGTTTATGTACACTGACATTATAACACCCAAATTATTTCTGATCTAAAAATAATTACCCCGTATGTTGCTTTCCCTGAA
>PVLC010026617.1:0-22542 GCA_004027655.1 Graphiurus murinus
ACAACAGAGGCTTATATGTCTGCTTCTGGCCAATCAGGACCTGACTCGTATCTGAGCTCCAATTGGTCAGGAAAGCTAGCCTGCACATAAGCTGACATTGCTGTCTTACCACAACGCCTTATTAGGAGTTGTTTACTGCACTGAGGTATTTCCTCCAGTCGCCATCTTTAGGGCGCAGCAGCTTCACCGCTCCCAACACGCCACCACGCCCGGCAAAGCTTGTCTTCTTAATTCCTACCCTATCCTGAAGATAGTTAAGGGCTCTGCTTGTCTAGAGTTCTCTCCTCGCCCCCACTTAATAGACTAATAGAAAACCTTGCCTTTTTCTCCTTTTTACCTCTTAGTTGACAATCCTTTTAAAAGGGGAGAGACAAGGTCAGGGCAAGAAAATGAATGCAGACCTATCCATCTGCTTTCCATCTGACATTCAGACTTAGCTAAACATTTCTTTGAGTGCAAGAACTATGCTCTTTGGCTGCTTTTTGTCTCTCTTCAGGACTTCCCATGATGTTCCACCCACAGCACTTTCTCAAAACTGTGTTGCTTCAGTGACTGGCTGGTTCCTGACTCACATTTAGAGTCAAGAAGGTTGTTGATGGGATACAAGTCAAAGTTTGTGTTTTCCTGTGGACCAAAATTATTTTTACTCTCTCTTTCCCTTTCCCATAAATCCCTGAAAATTAAATGTAAATTGATCTCCAAAATAAAATATTCTATAGAGGAGTCTACTTTTGTTAGATTGAGTTAAACTTTATCATTTAAAGAAAAGATAATCAAGAGTGGTTGGTTGAAAATAGTAAACAAGGATAAACCTGTCAGTACCTTCTCCTTCCTAGGAACACTGAGCTAGAACTTGTTTTCCTGATATAATTAAGGCAGAGACTTCTGTGACTTACTTTGAAAGATGGATTTATAATCACCTTTTTTTTTTTCAAAACATTTTTTTTTTCTCTGCTACCCCTGGATGAACCTGGATCTGCTTCTCTAAATTCAATGATGTCAGGTCAGCAGGGAGCATATTCGAGACTGTAGAATTCCCATTAGCTATTAGCAAGGGACATATTTTCATCCCCAAGGTCCAAGTTCAATTCTAAAGGGCATGTTTTCTTTTCTACATATGTAGTTATCTCCTATTAACAGTAATGGGTGTTATGCATGATTGTGCAGAAGATTCTATACCCCTAAGATTTGCCCAAGCAAGAATTTCATGAGGCCAAAGTAAACACATTTTTGCTTTTTGTACCAATCTCCTCCATGTTAAGATAAATGTCGGAACCTGAATAAGCTCTTATGCCACAAAATACCAACACATGTTGCTTCTGCATATGTCAACTAAAGTATATGTATGTGGCTTTTAAAAATGGGTCCCCTTTTAACCATGTGTGGTGGTGTGTACCTGTAATCCCAGTACTCGGGAGGCTGAGACAGGAGGATTGCAGGTTCACAGCCAGCCTCTGCAAGTTAGAGAGTCCTTCAGCAACTTAGTGAGACCCTGTTTCAAAATAAAAAATTGAAAAAATAGGGCTGGGGGAGTAGCTCAGAGGTAGAATGCCTCTGGGTTCTATCTTCAGTACCATCCCGGCTACCCCCCCCCCACATACACAAAAAAATAGAAATGTATCCCTTTCTTCTCTGTTCAATGTTTGGCCTGGTAAGCCATTGTGACCCTGAGAGTGGGGGAGGGTGAAGAAACATTTTTGAACAATTTTTTTTCCTGCCCAAATGTCAGACAGCTTGAGTCAATGAGTGAGACACATTCAATACTATTGTCCTAGTCTGAAAAGCTTGCATATAGACCCAGCAATAATGTCCTCATCCTGGTCCACCTTCAGTAGATCTGATCAGTATCCGATGCTCTGATGATATCATGAGATGAAAAACAGGTGTGAAAAAAAAAAGAGGCCTGAAATATGAATAACAAGCTGTTCAAGACGAGACAGCCAGTTCTCCAGGGCTGGCTCCACTTGCCTGAGAGGTGTGTATCCACGCCAAATCAGCCAGAGTCAGAGGCAGCCTTGTTTGTATAGTACTTAATAGGCCCCAGAGGGACAAAGGACAGCTGAATGAAACAACCTTGCCTAATTTTTTTTTTTTCTTAGGTTCTTTATTTCGGATAACTCATGATTTAGAAAAGTATTTAAAATGTGATGATTGTAAAAACACCAATTCACCAAGACTCTTCAAATGTGTTTTAATGGCTTTAGTCCTATTGCAGAGATAGTTGCCTGTAGCAGCAATGGCACTTAGCATGTTTTTAAACACAGCAATTTCTGCATAGGAAGGGCTTCACTGGGACTGGAGTGGAGCTCAGTGGTGGAGTGCTTCTTTAGCATGCCAGAGACCCTGGGTTCCATCCCTGCAGCCACCAAAGGGAAGTGAGGGCTTTACTGACATTTATAAATTCTTTCCCAGAAAAAGAAGTAGAAAATAATACAGTTAATCATGATATGAAGTCTGTTTCATTTCTTCTGAAATTATTTTTATGGACATAAACAACTCATCCCATTCTTTGCTAGTATTAACCCACAGAACACAAAAAGTTAATTTGTGGTTATCTTTTCAGTACTCTTGGCCTTGATTCCTGGCTCAGGAAACAATATAAAGCAGTTCAACTGGTTTTGTCTTGTTTGAGAAACTAAAATTAAAATCTCAGAAGTTATTTAAATTTAACCCAGAAACAAGAGAGTATGTGGTCCATCAAAAATAGTCATAAAGACAGTTTTATGTAGACCTTTTAACCCAGCACCAATCTAAAAAAAAGAAAGTGGCTCTTTTTTTTTTTTGAAGTCTGTGTGTATGTGTTTAAAATGTCTTTCTCTACTTGCAACTGGAAACTTTAGGTTTTATTCTCATCTTTCAGCTACTGGCATGTCATAATCTACTCTAGGGAATGACTGCCTAAATTACTCTATCCATAAATATTCTAGTGGAAAAACACTTGCAAGGCACATTTTCAGCAGTGCACTGCTGTACCTCAATGTTGAAACCCATCTCATAAAACCAAATTCAATTCTATTTTTCAGTATTATAGTCAACAATTCCAAGATGTTATTTTATACATCCCAACTCCAAAATTGTGAGAGAAAAGAGCTTATACTGGTGCTAAATAAACCAACATTACAGTTTGTTATGGAAAAAAAAACTATTGAACGATGACAATTTCCATTTTTATACAACCCAATACTGGTAGTAAAGCAGCCTCTAGCATTTATTTTTGGCTAGAAAAAGTGATTTGGGGGAAATAAAATTTGGACAAATGTATGTTATGCTGGTCCTTGACGTTGTCAATCTCTTTCTGTGTTTTAAACCATAAATCAATCATACCTAGTTGTCAAGTATTTCATTTTCGAAGAAGAAATGTGCTAGGAATTTGCCAAAGCTTACTGAGCTGAAGTCAATATAGGTCCTTCAGGTTCATTTCTGGGATTTTTCAAATCATAAACTACTTGGTTAAATGAGTCAATATGTAATATTAACTAAACACTTGGATGAATAATGTTTAGATGTTGTGTTATCCAGTTTACATTATTCTATGTTCATCACTGGTCAATTTATGACTGGGAGGAGTACTGTGTTTCTGCCAATAATTCTTTATTCAGTGATGTCTGTATACAAAGGGGTTGAGACAGGAAAGGAAATCAAAATAAAATTCCTGGCTTACCTTATGAATTAACAATGGTTGGGACAAAAAAGTAGGGACTGGGGGTATAGCTCAGTGGTAGAGCAGCATTTGCCTAGAATGCATGAATCCCTGAGTTTGATCCCCAACCTGAAAACAAGATATTATATCAGTAAAATCATAATAAAAAAGTAAATCACTTATCAGCTTAAGGAGAAATCTGTTTTATTTTCCATGTTGCTTTCAGTTCTCATTTTCTATATTAAATTCCATTTTTAATTTATCTATAGTAACAAAGTTTATTATGTAAGTTCAGATCTAAGTGATTGGAGTGTTAGCTTACAAAGGAGTTATTTGTGATGACAGGTCCTGGAAATGACTAGCCAACTTTGTTTGGAGGGTCTCACTCCTCCTCCAAATATATCAATGTAAAGAAAAGCAGAAATGTTATGCACAAGGAATGAGATGCATCTTAAATTGTAAACACATAGGGTTCCGATTCCAACCTCCTGGGTTTCCATTTCTGGCTTAATGGCTTCCACAGATCCCCAGGGTGAGTTGCTTGGTCTTTGTCTTCCTGCCCACTTAAAGGGGAGGAGGGGTAGTAACACTTTTACCACAGGGGTGTTGGTGCAATTAATTAGTATTTATTATGTGCTCTATTATTGTCCTCAGGTGATAGATAGCTTAGAATTTATATGGCACTGATCCTTCTTTAAAGTTTTGAAAACAACCCTTAGTGTTTCAACTTGGGGAAAAAAATCTTTATACTTCAAACAGTAGGATTAAGCATAGGAACATTTTGGCTTTTCTAGGAATAATTATTTTCCTGGGGTGAAATTATTAGTAGGTTACAGGAGCTTATTTCCTTGGCTTTAAACCACGAATAAAGTAGCTTTAATTTATAGTTGATAAAAGGCAAAAGAAGCAAGTTTCATGATAGCCATTTTACAAGCTCATTCTTGCCATCTTTGGTGGTGTTTGAAACTATTGACAAATGAAAGGAAATCAATTCATCTACTTTACAGTGTTTTACTTCTGGCACCTTAAACCCAAGAAGTTATTTGGTAGTCCTCTCCTGGGGCAATAATAGGACCAAGCACCTTCTCTGCAAAACAATCTTCTCATTTTACAGATGAGGAAACCAAGACTCAGTGAGCTCAAGAAACAGCAGAGAAGTAAACTCCACACCCCACTCACTCTCTGCTCACAGCCCCATGTAGATGCCTGGAAGAAGTGTTCTGAAAGCAGCCCTGGATGCAGAGAAATTTCTTTGTCCCTATTCATTCTCTCTCTCTCTCTCTCTCTCAACTTAAAAGCAAAGCAACATATACTAATGAAATCTCAATGATATCCTCAGCAAGTTCAAGAGCACTCCCAAATAATCAGTTAAAGGTCATTTTGAAGGATAGGTCAATAAAATCACTTTTAAAGGACACTTCTAGCTAGGCATGGTGGCACACACTTGTAATTCCAGTACTTGGGAGGTTGAGACAGGAGGATCGCAGGTTCAAGGTCAGACTCAGCTACTTAGTGAGGCCCCCAGCAACTTAGTGAAACTATGTTTCAAAATAAAGAATAAAAAATAAGGCTGAGGATGTAGCTTGGAGGTAGAATGCCCCTGGGTTCAAACCTCAGTACTGCCAAAAAAAAAAAAAAAAAAAAAAAACAATTCCATACATTTTTATTGGAAAAAACCATAGGATATATGCTATAGGATGTTTATTTATTTATTTATTTATTTATTTATTTATTTATTTATTTATTTATTTTTTAGTATTGGGGATTCAACCCAGGGTCTTTCTACCTCTGAGCTATATCCTGAGCCCTAGTTTATTTTTTATTATTGAAGTAAGGGCTCACTAAGTTGCTGAGGGCCTTGTTAAGTTGGTGAGGCTGGCCTTAAACCGACGATCCTCCTGCCTCAGCCTCCCAAGTACTGGGATTACAGGTATGTGAAACCATGCTCGGCCACATATCCTTTCTTAAAAATTGACTTAGTTCACTCAGTTTTTGTGATTTTTATACTAAATTAACATGCATGCTATATTGCCAGAACCTTTTAAACTTTGTATAGTAGTGTAGTGTACATACAGAATTAAGTACACTTATATTTTGAAATGTCTAAAATCTACTCCATCTTGTAGTAAGACAAGAATGTATCAGTGCCATTTCACATCTCATAGTAATGTACTATGTGTAATAAAGAATCCTAATTACATATAAATTAGCTTATGTACCTGACTGCCTCAAAAAGTTAAGCTCAATATTTAAATTAAAGCATTATTGAAAAATTATTATAACTGTGATTATCATTTTAAATAGTTATGTATATTTTATCATGCCTTTGGGTAGTGGGTAAGAAAAATAAAGACAAAAAAATTGTAGACACCTCTGTACACAATCTTTTTTTTAGAACAGTGATTATAACCCGCATGTTGTATAGATGCATAAAATTTCATCGGCACAGTTCACTTCCATGTAAGTTGCATAAATCATTTTTACCAAGTATTTTTGAAACAATATGGCCTTAAAATCTAAAAGGAGCCAGGTGTAGTGATGCATTCCTGTAATTCTGGTACTTAGGAGGCTGAGACAGGAGAATCACAGGTTCGAGGCCAGGCTCTGCAACTTACTGAGACCCTGTTACAAAATAAAGAATATAAAATAGGTAGAGCTCAGAGGTAGAATGCCCCTGGGTTCAATCCCCAGTACCACACACACACAAAAAAAGAGCTGGGGTGGAGCTCAGAGGTAGAATGCACCTGAGTTCAAACTCCAGTACTGAAAAATTAAATTAAGTTTTATAAGAGACCCAAGAATGTAAATAGCAACTCAGAAAAGTCCATCTCAAGTTGATACCTGTCTTTGTCCTTCAAGTTTGACTCATATTCCTCTAACATTGAACTGATAATTCTATGGATGTACAGACCTTAACCAACTGACACTAGTGTTCTCAGCTGGTAAATGTCAAAACCCCCAAGCATAGAGTCACTATGATGCTGCTGGGATATGAACACATAATTTACTGAACCATTCTTCCTGAGTAGAGGTCTTCTATTGTAGTTGGTTGTGCTGCTCTTGCCTCTAGACAGTGAATCAGCTCAGCCCTATCTTTTACTTGGTTGAGTAGAAGAACGAAAGTCACTAGTTATCCATGCTCTATGCCATGACTCTGATTTAAAAGCAAGCAAACAAACAAAAAACAAGCTGTGTGTGGTGGCACAGGCTTGTAATCCCAATACTTGGGAGGCTGAGACAGAAGGATCGCAGGTACATGGCCAGCCTCAGCAGCTTAATGAGGTGCTTTGCAATTCAGTGAGACCCTGTTTCAAAGTTAAAAATAAAAATAGGGCTGGAACTATAGGTCAGAGGTAGAATGCTACTGAGTTCAATCCTCAGAAACACACACAAACACACACAATAAATAAATAAATAAATAAATAAATAAATAAATAAATAAATAAATAAAAACAAAAACAAGCAATCTGTCCTTGCATTCCTTGCAGTACTAACTTGAACTTATTCCCTACCCTCAGTGTCTATTATGGTAGGGACAAGAGCTGAGCAGCCCCCTGGGTACTGTGTCTCAGATGGGAAGTTCCCTCCTGGTCGTGGGGCTCTGGCCCCATTAGCAGAAAACACCCTGAGAAAGTTTCTCAAGGGATTGAATTCAGTGCTTTTGTCTGCCTGGTGAAAAACATAATTCTTCTCCAACAAGTCCCTTAGGACTTTCCCCTAGGGAGTAACATATGACATTAAACTGACCCAATTGAATAACTAGTTAGATGAAAAAGAAAAATCATGCTTGTTGACTTTACAACCACAGTTTGAGTTTAATTTTCTATCTGAAGTTGATTAATTATAATCTTTTAGAGTTGATTCCATTCTTGCCAAAGGAGTGATGAATTATGGCTATAAATGTTCAAGAAAAATATTTTAGAGAGTATTAAATATAAATGTGGGTATTAAAAGATCATAAAACATTCTAATTTATGACCTTTGTTGGGAGTACTTATGAAAATTACTAGTCCAATGTAATGATTTATTTGATTTTTCTTTTTTACTTTAAAGTTGAAGTTTTTACACTGCCTCAGATCTAAAAAAATTATACATAGAAAAATATTTTGAAGATATTCATTTTATAACATTATATAATCATAAAACAAATAAACAAAACCACCAATAACAGAAGAAGTTATAGGGTAAAGAGCAAAAGAGAGTAAGAAATGCTCGAATGGCCATATGCTACAGTTTTTCCTGCTAAATCAGACAGGAATTTTAGGATGGCAAATAAAAAGTGATTCCAACTTCCATGTGTGTGTGTGTGTTAGTAGAGATTGAACCCAGAGGCATTCTACCTCCAGCCCTATTTTATTTTTTTTATTTTGAAACAAGTTCTCTCTAGTTTACTGAGAGTCTCACTAAGTCACCAAGTTGCTGAGGCTGGCTTCGAACCTTCAATCCTCCTGTCTTAGCCACCCAATACTGGGATTACATGCGTGTGCCACCATGCCTGGCTTTCAGTTTTCTTTTCAAGTGCATGCTGACCATTTAACAGCTCTTTAGAGACAGAAAGTGTTTTAAGGTATCTAGTATTAATAATCAAGAATGAGGGGTCAAAACACTGTATTTTTCTGGTACAATAAAACTAAAAATAACCTAACTTCATGAAATGAATAAAAATAAAGTCTGCATGAACCTATTTCAAAGATGAAGTCTCTTGACTAACTCAGAAGCATAGGTTTCCCCACCCTTGACACACTCACTACATTCCCTTAACTTACCTAGTTACATAATTGCATCTGTGACTTGTAAACAAACATCCCCATTGCTTGACAATTCTGGACCTGTGGGTTTGTACTGCTGTTTCCCTGTGGAGGTTGAGAGCTGCATAATGATTTATTCTCTCCTCTCCCCACCCCCTGCCTTCTTTCCCTATTTTGCTTCCTTTTTTTTTTTTTTTTAAAGTAGGTTTAAAAAAAAATCCAAGGGAACTAAATGTGAAAACAAACCCTGGTGCTATAATATTGAGGCCACCAATTTATGCAGCGTAGGCACAAGAAATGCAAAATTTGAGGGTCTCACTGTTGGATGAGCTCCCCACAGAGAGACTACAAGTGTGGAGCATTTTTCCAGTGTCCTCTGGACTCTCACCCTATGCTTTTGTATAAGGTAGCTTTGTTTTTCCCTGATTTCCCACGCATCAAACTCTCACTGGCTTTAAAGGGAGCTCTGCATGCAAAAGACACATGGGGGTGTAGTTAGGGAGGAGAATGGGGGCAGTAGGCAGAATGCCTGTGAATTAACATTCACGTCTACGTGTTAATTCCAGGGCTACCTTTCTCTGGTGTGCCCCAGTTATAACTGTGGTGACAAACTAGAGGCTTTTAATATTGATGATTAAGCCTAATCAGTTACTTAGAATTAAAACACATCTAATTTCGCCATAGAGAAGTGAGATTCTAGATTGATTATTAGGTTATGGACTCAACTTATTTTTTTTTATAGTGTACTTTAAGTATAATTTATAATATGAAGTGTTTGGGCCATGCATTGTCACTTTGAGTTGCTGATGGAATCTTCAAGAAGATAATTATCACATAATAATTGAATGCTGGTAAAATAATTACTGAATAAATTAAGCTTTTGAGTTTAAGAAAAAATTTTAATTGTTTGATCTGAAGTGAAGAAAGACAACAAAGTCTTTAAATATCTTCAATAATTACATGATTTGTGTGTGTGTGTGTGTGTGTGTGTGTGTGTGTGTGTGTGTGTGTCTGCATGTGTGTGTATGTGGTGCTAGGGACTGAGCCCAGGGGCATTTTACCTCTAAGCTACACCCTCATCCCAATTTTATTTTTTAATTTTGAAACAGTTCTCTCTCTAAGTTGCCAAAGCTGGTCTTGAATCTGTGGTCCTCCTGTCTCAGCCTTCCAAGTACTGGGATTACAGGCATGTGCCACTGTGCCCAGCAATTACATGAAATTTTAACTAGTTCTACTTGTTAATTTGGAAGATTTTTATTTCTAAACATTTGCAAACCATATTCTCTCCCATGTATCCCTATTTCTTCATCAGTCTGATTGCTGCAAATGCTAAAGAATTTTTTGCAACATTAGAGTCTAATCTACTAGTGGATTTTCTTCTTTAAGAAAAGAAAAAAAGTTCCCATAAGCATTCTACTAACTACCTCAGAGCAGACATAAGGATTTTTTTAAGTCACAAAAGGCTTCTTTGAATGCTGCCTTTTGGGGCTTTGTCTCATTCCCAGGAATATAAGTAGTGTGTATTAAGGGATGTTTGATGATCATTTTATAAGTTTACCACTACCCTCTTTAAAAACTTGGGGACTTTTTTATATTAGTAAGTTTTCTAGCTTTTTAAAAAGAAAACTACGTTCATGTGTATATCTTAAATAAGAAGGCCTGATGCTCTCTGATGTGGATTCATGTGATTCAGGTTGGAAATGAAAGTGACAGGCCCTGTTCTGCATCCCGCAGACTAAAATGAGGTTCGGAGGTGAAATGCCTGCTGAGATCAGGGAAGGAAGAAGAGCCATCTTGTTCCTCCCAGAGGCTAAGGATGATGCTCACCTGGTTTAGCCCTGGCAGATCTCATAAGGTCTGTTAAAAACAATAGGAGCAAAGGACTTCAGAGTGGGGAGGGATAATGCTTGGCTTTCATCTATTTTAAGTCCTTCATTTTAGAGAGGAACAAAATGCTTCCTAGCCAGGGATTGTGACATTAAGAGGCATGATTTCTATTTGTATTCTTTTTATTTATTTTTTTAATTTTTTTGCGGTACTGGGGATTGAACTCAGGGGCATTCTACCTTCGAGCTATACCCCCAGCCCTATTTTTTATTCTTTTTTTTAAAACAGGGTCTCACTAAGTTGCGGAGTGCAACTAGGTAGCTGAGGCTGGCTGTGAACCCTGACCCTCCGATCTCAGCCTCCCAAATGCTGGGATTACAAGCGTGTGGCACCATGCCCAGCTTGTATTCTTTTTAAAAAGCCATTTTAAATTCAAGTTCCGATTAACAATATTTTTACCCTACTAATGTGCTGGGACCCCAGAATTTGCTGTGATGGTTCTGTCTACGAGGTGAAGGAAATGGGAAGAAGTTCTAATTTGTTTCCCTGAAAGGACTAAAAAAACTGCAGAGCAAAACACAACTAAACTTAAAGGACCTGATTGCCAATCTCTGCATTAATAAAACACATTATCTGATTTTAGGAATGTGTTGACTGTCACCAAAAAATACTTTCATATAGATATTCTTTTTAATTTTATAAGTCTGATTAACCAGTTATCTATTTATTCATTTACTTAGGTTCCAGGGATTGAACCCAGGGGCATTCTGTCACCAAGCTACACTCTCAGCCCTCCTATTCTATTTTTATTTTGAAAAAGGGTCTCAATAGGTTGCTGACAGTCTTACTAAGTTGCTGAGGCTGGTCTCAAACCTTCAATCCTCCTGTTTCAGCCTCCCAAGTACTGAGATTACAGACATGCACCACCATGCCTAGCCCAATTAATGATCTTTTTTTTTTTTTTTTTTAACCGTACTGGGGATTGAACTCAGGGGCATTTTGCCTCTGAGCTATACCCCCAGTCCTATTTTTTTTTTTTCATTCTTTATTCTGAAACAGGGTCTCAGTAAGTTGCAGAGTGCCTCACTAGGTAGCTGAGGCTAGCTGCGAACCCAGATCCTCAGGTCTCAGCCTCCCAAATGCTGGGATTACAAGTGTGCGCCACCACACCCGGCTCCAATTAGTGATCTTAATTCAAACATATTTTAAGAAGCTGAAGGAGAGATTCAAGGAATGAATGTTAAAATTTCATATCAGATTTAAAGGTGCTTGGGAGAGATCTTCATCCAGCCTCTGTGGGCCTTTCTGGCGGGGTCTGTCCTTCAAGTGAGCATCCCATATAGACTATGTTTAATACATTTTGGAATGATGAAATAAGTCAAGTGTAGGGAGTTCAGTTTTATATACTGAGAAGAATTCATTACTCCTCCTTAATTATACATCTGTCGTCCTCCGACTATCGTATTCTTAATTGTGTGATTGTAGCAGGGCATCTAATATAGTACTCTATTTCAGCCTACATATAGGAGACCTCGCACTATAGGCACAAAGTGTGTCTTTTGAAAAATCTAGGCCATTTAAAAGTATATACATTTGGTCACTTTGAAATATAAGTCAAAATAAAGTTCCATTTTTGTGATATCAAGGTGCAGTGTTCCACCTCCGGAGATCTATTTGGTTAGACGGAACCCAAAGCCTCAGGCAATCGAGCCAGCACTCTACCACACAACTGCACACACAGACCCCAAACAGACTTTCTGAATGGTTACTAGTTAAGGATAATACTTTCAGGGAGGATAATGCTATTAGGGAGGAGATATTTCTTTTAGCATTCTATATTTGAAATAGCGAAATAGAAATTGCAATAGTAATTGGAAAGTAATAGTCTCACATTTCACTTAGGACTTTTGCTGTATTCAATAATGATTATTTACTTATTTATTTATTTATTTATTTGTTTGTTTGTTTATTGTGGTTCTGGGGATTGAACCAAGGGGGCATTCTAACTCCGAACTATACCTTCAGCCCTATTTCATTATTTTGTTTTGAAACAGGGTCTTGCTAGGTTGCTGAGAGCCTTGCTAAGTTGCTGAGGTTGGTTTTGAATCTGCAATTCACCTGTTTCAGCCTCCCAGATACTAGGATTACAGGTATGCACTACTATGCCCAGCTATGACTTTTTATTAATAATAAATAAGTAAATGATTTCTTTCTTTTTATTTTTAAAAGGCGTGAACCTATAGCATGCTCTCTTCCCTTACCCATAGAGGTTCTCATAGCTTTCTGGGTAAGAAAAGAGTACACAAGCCAGTTTAGAAAATCTCCTCCTGCCAGGTGTTGTGGTGGACACCTGTAATCCCAGTAGTTGGGAGGCTGAGATGAGAGTATCACAGATTCAAGGCCAGCATGGGGTAACTTAGCAAGATACTATTTCAAAATAAAATAAGATTGAAGGTGTAACTCAGATGTAGAATATCCCTGGGTTCAATTCCCAATATCCCTCATGCACAAATCTCCTTTTATTCTGTTTTCTTATATTTTTCCCCATCAGACTTTGGCACTTACTGCTTATTGCTCTGGTCTTTATAACGGGAAAGAATAACAGCTGCCAGGCATAGTGGTGCATGCCTGTACTCCCAGTACTTGGGAGGTTGAGACAGAAGGATTACAGGTTTGAGGCTAGCTTCAGCAACTTAGCAAGACTCTTAGCAACCTAGCGAGACCCTGTTTCCAAACAAAAAGTAAAAGGGGGCTGGAGTGTGTCTCAGAGGGAGAATACTTTTGGATTCAATTCCCAAAACACACACACACACACACACACACACACACTTAATTAAAAAGAAATCTCTCAAATTTTCATCTGAATACTTTATTCTCAGATTTTCATTTTAATACCTTATTTTATGTAATCACCAACTCCAGCTATGAAATATAATAATAAAGGGTATTTAGAAGTTCTATATGTTTAAGCAATGGAATCATAATACAGTTGTGATTCAAACAAAAAATACAGTTTAAGCATTCACTTTCTTACTCCATATACCTGCTTCCTGTGTATTTCAGAAATACATTTATTTAGATGGATGTGGTGGTGAGTGCCTGTAATTCCAGTACTTGGGATGCTGAGACAGAAGGATTGCAGGTTCAAGGCCAGCCTCAGCAAGTTAGTGAGATCCTCAGTAACTTAGTGAGACGATGTTTCAAAATAAAATATAAAAAGAGCTGAGGATATAGCTTGGCAGTAGAATGCCCCAGGTTCTATTCCCAGTACTACTACTACTACTACATTTATTGTTTAAACAAAATTACAATTTTTAAACTGTTTACTGTTGCATATTATTATCTCATGAATAAAAACACTGGTTTAGGAAACAATAGGAAGACAATATTTCTGTTATTTTTATACATACTCCAAACATTCCAAATGAGAAATGTTGGTTAGTTTGTGGTCATGAATGTCTCCAAATGTCCTCATGATATGACTATTTATACAAAATTAGGGAAATTGGACCATTGTTTTTCTTCTCAGCTGAGCGTGAGAAAGAGATTGATTGATTAAACCCAAAGATGTTCTACCATTGAGCTATATACTTCAGCCTAAGCCATTTATTTATTTATTTATTTATTTATTTATTTATTTATTTATTTATTTATTTATTTATTTGCGGTACTGGGGATTGAACTCAGGGGCATTCTACCTCCGAACTATACCCCCAGTCCTATTTTTTATTCTTTATTTTGAAACCAGTGTGGTGGTGCATGCCTGCAATCCCAGTACTTGGGAGGCTAAGACAAGAGGATCACAGGTTTGCTGATAACCTCAGCAATTTAGTGAGGCCCTCCACAATTTAGGGAGACCCTGCTTCAAAATAAAAAAATAAAATAGGGCTGGGGGTATAGCTCAGAGGTAGAAAGCCCCTGGGTTCAATCCCCAGAACCCCCCCAAACATTAAAAAAAATAATTGGGCTAGGGGTGTAGCCCAGAGGTAGAATGCCCCAGGGTTCAATCAGAAATATGCATAACAATTTTTTGGTGGGGTTCTGTTTGTTTTTTGTTAGTGGGGATTGAACTCAGGGACATTCTACCTCTGAGCTACACCCATAGTTATTTTTATTTTGAAATAGGGTCTTGCTAGGTTGTTGAGAGTCTCACTAAGTTGCTGAAGCTAGCTTCAAAACCTGTGATGCTATCTCAACCTCAACTGGGATTACATGTGTTTGTCACCACGCCTGGCTCAAAGACGTTTAATATACCACTGTCTGTATTATGGAAAAACAAAACCAAAATCAATATTCATAGGTGATTGTTAAATAAATTAAGGCATACAATGACATTACTGAATATATGACATTTTAAAAATCATAGTTTTGAAGAATAAAGATGTGAGAAATAATCCCCAAATATTAAAATAAATGATTATAGCTTAATGAATAAATATATATACATAAAACTACATGTCTACACATCCAAATATAAACAATGACTATGGTAGTATGACTACAGATGACTTTCCTTTCTTTATACTTTGCTGTGTTTAAAAATTTCCTATAATTAACCATGTTAATGATCCAATAGTTTCCCTCCAAGGATCTTTTAGAATTAAGCTATTCCATTTATGTTACTAAACAATTTCCCAGTATCCAGAGTCAGGTGAAAGAACAGGCTTGTTCAAAAATAGTAGTGCAATGTTCAGAGTAGTTCCCTCTAGTGGAAACAGTGGAAGTAAAGGACAGGCAAAAATGAGTTACTAGTCATATAGAGCTTCAGTGTCACCCACTCTCTCCAATCTCACTAGAAAGTGCTGTGCTAAGCTATGTTCCACTTACGGTTTGATTACCTCATAATGGCAGCATAGTGATTTCCCTCTCTGTTCCCAAGAGAAGTCTGTGGGGACTTCTGAAGTCCACCATCTAAAATCAATGAATTGCTAGTAACATAAGTTATAATCTAAAAATTAATGTTCTCTTTTCTAGGAGTCAGCCTGATCCTGGAGTATATACCTTTTTAAATGTCAGATAAGTTAATACATGGATATTCTGGTTTACTCTTTTCCTTTCTTTTCAAAAATATTTGAGGCTGGGGGTTTAGTTCAGTGGTAGAGCACTTGCCTAGGAGACACAAGGACCTGGGTTTGATCTCCAACAAGGGGTAAGGGTAGGAGGATCCTTACTCTTTTCCTTTTGGAAGCTATAGTCTACTTTGAAAATTCTCTGTGGAAAAACCAACAGTTGAAAGAACTGGATGCAGCATGTTGCATGCATAAAATCCTGGATTGGCACTTAGGAATGTTATTTTTAGATAAGAGTATATAAAACTGAAACCCTAATCCTTTATTTATTAAAGAGCTCTTAAAAATCATTATAAGATGCCAGGCGTGGTGGTGCACGCTTGTAATCCCAGCCTTTGTGAGGCTGAGACCAGAGGATCTGGGTTCACGGCCAGCTTCAGCTAACTAGTGAGGCGCTCTGCAACTTAGTGAGACCCTATTTCAAAATAAAGAATAAAAAATAGGGCTGGGGGTATAGCTCGGAGGTACAATGCCCCTGAGTTCAATCCCCAGTACTGCAGCAAAAAAAAAAAAAAAAAAAAAAATCATTATAAGATGACACAAAGATTCCTTACCACATGTCTTTTTATATTCTCTTTGCATTTTAGAATTTCCCTCTAGTATTCTGACTTCTATTTGAAATCTGCCAGTGGTATGGGTAAAATGTTGGAAAGTGGATTATAGCAATTAGTAAAAAATAATCTTTAGTGAAAACAAAATACAAGTTCATGAAGTTAATTATTCTATTTAGTTGCCAAAATATTTTCATAAACTTAGAATCTTCTATTATATTGCAATATATTGTTTGATGTTGAAACAGCTAAATACATTTTATTTTTTGGTACTGGGAATTAAGCCCAGAGGCTTTCTACCTCCAAGCTACACCACCAGCCCAATTTTATTTCTTATTTGGAAACAGGGTCTTACTAGGTTGCTGAAAGCCTCGCTAAGTTGCCGAGGCTAGCTTTTAATCTGCCATCCTCCTGTCTCAGCCTCCAAAGTACTGGGATTACAAGTGTGCGCCATCACACCCGGCTTCATTAAATACATTTTAACATAGGATATATGCATTTTGGTAAAAGTACTGACGATATCATTTTAACATGTTTATTTGTCTTCAGTCTCTAACATTTATGTATATAATATATACACATTTTTCTGATATTAGTATAATTTAACTTGCTTAAATATATTTTCCTGTTTTTAAAAAGGGATGTTAACAATGTCAAGGGTACTGTCCTTCACTATTTGCAAGGGGTATAGATTCCAGGACCTCCCTTCCCACCAAAATTTGAGAATGTTCGGCACGGCATGGTGGCACATTCCTGTAATCCCAATACTTGGGATTGTAGGATCACAGGTTTGAAGCCAGCCTCAGCAACTTAGAGAGAACTTGTTTCAAAATAAAGAATAAAATAGAGCTGGGAGTGTAGCTTGGAGGTAGAATACCCCTGGGTTCCATCCTCAGACCACTCCTCCCCGCCCCCCACAAACACACACACAGAGAATTCTGTACATGTTCGGTACAAAGCAAATTTTTTCAAATATTTTCAAATACCATTGAATCCATAGATGCAGAACCCAGAGTTGGGGAATACATACATACAGAAGTAGACTGCAGTTTCAGTTCACTTGTTATATTGTTATATTTAAAATGTGCTTGCCCTATAATGAACAAACATTATATTAGTAGTTGCAGATTAATATGTTAAGATAAAGGACTTAATATTTTAATATAAAGTACTGTGTAATAGAGCCGGGCGTGGTGGCGCACGCTTGTAATCCCAGCATTCGGGAGGCTAAGACCGGAGGATCCGGGTTCGCGGCTAGCCTCAACTACCTAGTGAGGCACTCTGCAACTTAGTGAGACGCGGTTTCAAAATAAAGAATAAAAAATAGGACTGGGGGCATAGCTCAGAGGTAGAATGCCCCTGAGTTCAATCCCCAGTACCGAAAAAAAAAAAGTACTGTGTAATAGAATTTTCTATGATGAAATATGGGAGTCACTAGATATGCAGATATCAATCACTTGAAATGTGGCAGACAAGATAGAACTGAATTTTAATTTTATTCAATTTTAATTAGCATAAATTTCAATAGCAACAAGTGGCTACTGGCTACCATTTTAAGACAGCTCAGATTTAGACTAAATGGCTACACAAATTTCACAAAGAAATGGAGTGAAGCCAGAGGTGAGATTAGAACCAAGACCTCACTCTGGCCTTCAACACAGTCTCACATGTGGAGTTATGCAGGCAGATATTTTTGATTATATAAGAGAGTTAGTGAGTCAACAAGTCTTCTCTAGTGCCATGCAATATTTCTGTTTTACATTAAAATATTATTTTCTGTTATGTTTAGGTAAATGGCATAAGGTAAATGCTCTCAGTAAACTAGTAAAATGGAAATACTCTCAAAGCCCAAATAACCAGGCTTTTCCTTGGCATTTGCTTTTATGTGCAAGAGACCAAAGAAATATGTGAGTTTTCTAATTCAAAGGAACAACTTGAAGATAATCTAGGACACCACAATGGATATACACAAATGTAAACCAATTGCCTATACACCGTCATCCAACTTACTCTTCTCTGACCACAGTGCTGAACCATCTGGCAGCACTGGGATGGTGCTCATCACCCTTTGACTTTGAATTCCCCTCCTTCAGCTTCCAGGGCATCCTTGCTTGGGTCTCCTGCACTTCTGGAAGGCCCATCACTTTTTCTACCACTTCTTTTCCCATACTACACTGGATTGTAGACATTATCTTTAGTTCTGACCTTGGCCTGGCTCTACTGCTTCTCTGCTCTCTAATCTCTGTCTCCTCTTTCTTGGTTTTAGTAGCTGTCTTAATGCAGATGATTACCCAGTTGTAACATACTCCTATATGGAAAAATAATTAGCACAGAAAAAAGTTTTATTATATAAAGTGTGTTAACTGCCTGTAAAAACAACAGTGGATTTTTCTTCCAACACACATTAGGTGTGGATGTAAGTTTAGAAATAAATCTTAGAAAGTCCCCCCATCTTTTTTTTTTGTTGGTCCAAGGTTTAATATGGAAACAATGTATATAGCCAATGTATCACATATATTTTGAAACTTGTTCTAATTCAAAAATTATTCTAACTAGTGTAGTCCCAGCAATTTGGGGGGCTGAAGCAGAAAGATCACTGGAGTTAGAGACCAGCCAGGACAAAATAGTGAGACTCCATCTCAAAAAACAAAACTTCCATCAACAAAAAAAACAAACAACAAAATAGTCCTAATTCACGTTTCATCTAAAAAGTAAGTGATAAGAGGTTTCATTTTGAATAAGTTCAATACTATTAATTCTCCTGTGAAATTGGGACAGTTGCATAAAGTCCATAACTTAAAAGTAATTAGCTTAAGGAAAAATTCTGATTTACAACTTGGGATATATCTTCCCCAAACCCATTAATTAAAAAAGATAAGTATTTTTGCCAGGTGTAGTGTTGCTCGCCTGTAATCCAGTCCTAGTACTTGGGAGGCTAAGGCAGGAAGATTGCAGGTTTGAGGCCAGCCTCAGCAACGTAGACCCTGTTTCAAAATAAAAAATAAAATTGACAAAAAAAGCTGGGAGAGGCAACTCAATGGTAGAGTGCCCCGGGTTCCAGCCCCAGTAACACACATACACACACACACACACACAGAGTTTTTAGAGTATTGTTTCCCACTATTGTGTTTTCAATAGCATCTATACAGAATTTCAACTACATTATAATTTAAGTAGATTTTTGGAGGAAGGCCACTGTTTATAGAATTCTTTGTGAAATAGTTTCTATGGAGAAGTGAGCTTCCAAGACAGAATTTAGAATCCTTAGCACAAACCCCTGCTGCCTAGCAAGAAAGGAATGGCCCACTTCCCCTGCCATCTCAGGTGTCAGGATACCCTTCCTCAACCACATCGTGGAGCAGGGGGTCAGCTTGCATCCCTGCTTTCTCCTCACTACCAAAATCTATTCTGGGAAGGAAGGAGATCAATTCTCCAGGCAACCTAAGTGCCCACTCACAACTTTGTGGCATGACGCTAGGTGACCAAAAGGTACAAAGTACTCTTAAATCTGGGATTCTTGAACTGGGACATGTGTTTTATCTGGGAGGAGAGGTTGATGTGTCCTCAATCTGTGTTAACACATGTATACTAAAAAGGAACAGATGTTACTTTCAAGTAGATTTAACTGACTTTTGCTTTTTATTGGCATCTTTTCCTATGTATAAGAAAAGTATAAAATCAAACAAGACTTGCAGTTGAAATCAGTAAATATATCCAGGAATTAAAGTTAATAGTGGGGAAATAGTGTATTGGAATATTTTAAAGGTCAGAAATGGTAATCTATTTCTTCTGTAATCTTCAAATATTATATATAAATAAATGACAGTGATCTATCTTTTAAGAATAAAGCAGCTTATGGATACCACTATGATCTAGAAGGTCTCCAAATGAAAAAAATTCCAGTGCCATTTCTAACTTCTTAAATATAATTGTGGATACATGGAAGCTTGAGGTTGCCTATGGTCAAACATGAATATAAACATTACTCTTTCTTAATACTTTCTTTTCTTTTCCTTCTCTTTCTCCCTTGCAACTCTATTACTACCTTTGAGTTTTTTCTTTCCTCTATCGATAAGTAAGGACATAGTTGAAGATTTCAGTTTCAATCTTTGTTTTAACATTGATTCTGACAGCTCTATTTCTTTGTAACATATACATCCAGCTTCTACTTCAGTATTTCCACTGGGATAGCTCATCAGATCAAACTGAATCTTTTTTTTTTTTTTTTTTGGTGCTGCTGAGGATTGAACTCAGAGTTTCATGCATGCCAAGCAGACTCCCATTATGCTATATCCCCAGCTCAAAACTTTGCATCTTTAAATCTGAACCCATCTTGTCTTACTCAATAGCCAAACTTCTTTTTCTTTAAATGGTATCATTATTTTCTGTCATCCAAACTCAAAATGGTCATCTTTTATTTTTCCCTTTCCTTAGTTCCTCTTATCCACTAAGTTACACAGTCAGTCCATTTTTGATTTTTGCTACATCTTTCATAGTCGTCCTTCCTTTCCTCTTCCATTGGTACTCCTTATCACTTCATGCCTGTTACTATTCTTGTAACAGGTATGTTTTTTTTTTTTTTTTTTTTTTTTTTTTTTTTTTTTTTTTTTTTTTTTTTTTTTTTTTTTTTTTTTTTTTTTTTTTTTTTTTTTTTTTTTTTTTTTTTTTTTTTTTTTTTTTGTGGTACTGGGGATTGAACTCAGGGGCATTCTACCTCCGAGCTATACCCTCAGCCCTATTTTTTAGTCTTTATTTTGAAACCGAGTGTCACTAAGTTGCGGAGTGCCTCACTAGGTAGCTGAGGCTGGCCCTGAACCCGGATCCTCTGGTCTCAGCCTCCCGAATGCTGGGATTACAAGCGTGGGCCACCACGCCCGGCTTTTCCAGGTATGGTTTTAAGTGTTTTTCCTTCTAATTTAGCTGGCATAGTACTTCATAGTAATCATTTTTTGGTTGTTAAATTTTCTAGGAGAAATAACCCACAAAGATGAGGTTCTTTGTTCATTTGTCTAGTTAAAAACAAAACAAAACAAAAAACAAGTTTGCCGGACGTGGTGGAGCATGCTTGTAATCCCAATACTTGGGAGGCTGAGACTGGAGGATCTGGGTTCGCAGCCAGCCTCAGCCCTCCACAATTTAGTGAGACCCTGCTTCAAAAATAAAGACTAAAAAATTAGAATTGTGGATGTAGCTCGGAGATAGAATGCCCCAGTACTGCAAAAAAAACAGAAAAAAAGAAAAAAAAGAAAAAAAATTTAGTAGGACCATTTGGTACCTGTTCCCTTTCATACTAAGTTCCACACCAAAACTTAATAGAAAGAAGAAAAAGAATGACTATTTATACATTCCTTTCCAGCCTGGGGCGGGGGGCAAATATTAAATGTGCATTTTGGATTTATTTTCCATTGGATTCACAGTCAATCATTTCAGTGTCAGAGATGCAACTTGCTACATGCCTGCCTTTTATGCCTTATACCTCTGACAGAATTTAAGTGGTGAACTCTAGGAGATTTGCATAAAGAGTAGGGGCAAGTAAGTAGATTGGCTGTGTGTCTCTTGGTCAGTAAGAGAGACTAACCAATCTTTGACAATTCTCAGATCTCTAATTTCTGAATCAGATTCACACCAGATATTTGTTGAATGATTGTATGCCTCATATATAACAAAAATTATGGGCTACTTTCTATCTATATAGCTCTATATAGCATTTTATGTAGCACATATTCCTTCTTAGTATTTAGTTCTCAGTCAAAATGATAATTTGATTTTCATTGGAAATGTTCAAGGGACACACACAAATGCAGTAACAATGCTTTTGATAACACGACTCAAAAGGATTTATCAATAAGGAGTTTCTATCCACTCAGAAATCATTGCTCTCCCCCCTTGTGACACACACACAGGCATGCTTACTGAGTTGAAAAGAACAACTGATTAAAATAGTTGCAAAATGTTTTCTTCGTTATCCTTATCACACCTCTCTTGCCAACTTTCCTTTTTTTTTTGTCTCGAACATAACTTTTTCTCTGCTTTTCTGGACTTCCTTTCCTAGTGTAGCCTGTATTTTCTGGGAAGATAATTGTCACCAGAATGGACGAAGCCCTACTAAAGGGATTAAGTGGGCAATCTGCCTTCCGGTATTTCTAAAAACAAACACTGCTGCACCATGCCCAAGGACAGCCTGGAAGTTTTCAGGAAAATAAGGGTGGGTGGGAAAGTCTCGGCGAGAGTGGGAGCAGCCCCTCTAGTCTGTTGTCCAGTGGCTGCCCACGCCTCAGGCTGCGGCCAGTTTGGGCTCTCCAACCGCGCTCCGCCAGTTCGTACACTAGCGTGAGCTGGCGGATGCTGCACCCGGGTGACAACAGTCCAGAAGCACCCTGCAGTTCAGAACTGGGTCCCTGTCGCGATACCTTTGATTTTCTCTAGCCCCAGGACTTGGATTTTTTTTTCTCTTTTTTTGTGCAGCGCCCGGGCGGTTCTGACACCTTAAGGCGGCCGGTCGGCCCCTCCTCCCCCGCGAGGCTCCCCTTCCGGGGTCCGGGTCCCCCCTCCGCCCGCGGCCGGCCAACCCTCCGCGTTTCCTCCCTCCCGGGGCACCCTCGCACTTCCTCCTCCTCCCTGCCAGGCCTTCCTCCCCGCCCGCCTCCAGCCACATGACAGGAAGGGCTCCGCCGCGCGACGTCACCGCCGTCCGCGCCCCCGCCCCG
>PVLC010026618.1:0-22615 GCA_004027655.1 Graphiurus murinus
CTGCTTCCTCTTCTTTCTTCCTTTTACTCTCCTTGCTATCTGTCGCAGATTCCTCACATCTCTACAATCCCTGCCTTCATTCAAATCCTGTCTCTGCTTCTTTTTTGATCACGGGTCATTTTACTTTAAGCCTTGGTGTCCCAGTCTTTAAAATAGAACTATTAACAGTGCTTATTTCACAGAATTGTCAGGAGGCGGAATACCTTCATTTGTGAGAAACACTTATCAAAGTGGCTTATGCATATAATATCCTCAGTAAATATTTTTATTGTGTAACTTCATCATACTTACATTCTGTTTATTCATATGCCTGTTTTATTTTAGAGACTGTAAAGGTCTCCAGTGGCAGGAAGTATACTTTTGTGATCTCTGTGTCCTCTATAGATTTTGAGCAGCATTGTACAACTTGTAAATACTCTATAAATGTTAGTTAAATTTAACTTACTTGGAAAGCAGTTTTGTTGAACATACTTTGCTTGATGGCTGTTTAATCTTATTTTTATGCTAATTTAGGGTTACTCAGTGGTTATTTTCTTGATACAGATGAGTAATGAAGTCTAAAGAATGCAGTTTGCCAGAGGGAATCAGAGTTCAATTATCAGTCATTCTTTAATCACAGGTCATTAATTAATAAGTTTTAATCCCAGAAGCATTAATTTACAAAGCATTTAGAGATTCAAAAACTTTCTTGTGGCTTATATTTAGACTGAGTTCTATTTTAATTTTATCATTTACTTTGTATGAAATAAAGCACGCTTCCAGTTACCTGAAGACCTCACATGAGGCCGCACCTCTTAAAGGTCCACACCACTTCCCAATGCCACCACCCTGGGTACGAAGTGTTTAATCATAATGAACTACTGGGCACATCATAGTAAACCATACTGGGGACCTTAGAATTCATTTTGCCTTCTCCTATTTCCCTGTCTGCTCTTTGAAATGTGGGTGAATGGTTGTTATTTATATTTAGCTATAAAATACAAGAAAATCTTTGTTTTTTCCATGTGAGGCCATTAAAAAAAATGACAAACTCATCCATTATACTCAAATTCAGCTGTTGGTGCCAAAGTGCGTCAAACTAGTTCTTTTCTTCAAAAGCATGTTTCCTAAGTGTATCTATCATACAATATAAATAACTCAACAAGATTTGCATAAATATTTATTTTTCTTTTAGGCATATTTCAATAGGACAATCTTGGACCAGAATGTGAAATGCTTTTTAAAAAACTTAAAAGTAAAACATAGTTCAATGTCCCTTGGGATCTCACATTTTAGGGAAGAATCCTCCAGAGTTATCTTCTGTTATTTGTTAAAGTAACATGTGAACATGGAAAGAGGTGACATTTCTTTTTAGCAAAATAAATTTCAAATGTTGAAAGCATGAACTTGAATTCAAACCAATTAAAACAAAATTAAATTTATTTGGCAAAAAAAGTATTTTGGGAAAATAAACAAACAAAATGTCACTTTATCTCATTCTTTACAACTATCAGAAGCTTTGATTACAACTAGCTAATGATCATCAACAGGATTTTCCTCAACGATGCATTTTGTACATATCCAGAAGCAAAACAGGGGATTGTCTATAGTGCACCATAGGAAGTGGCACACTTACATGTGATCTGTTTGGAAAATATCATTTTAATACACCCTAAGTTAAGAGTAGGTTATGGGGCTTTGTGTAGTCAATTTTTTTCCATGATTGGTAGAATATTTTGAAAATAATAATTTGATGCTTTGCATTCTTCTCTTCCAAAATCATTTTTTTGGAGGTTGTTATACCATATACCTAGAGAAGCAAAGATAAATAGCCTCCAAGAAAAGGAGATGTCAGGACAATGAAAAGTTACCAAGAAAAATAGGGGCACCATCACTGCAGAGGCCAGAGAACCCAACTGAGCAACATGGGTTTCCAGTGCTAATCCAGAGACCTCATACCATCATATTATCCCTCTATTAGATGAGAATTTTTCTTTCTTTTTTTTTTTGGTACTGGTGATTGAACCCAGGGGTGCTCTACCACTGAGCTACACCTCCAGCCCTTTTTATTTCTTACTTTAAGAGAGGGTTTTGCTAAATTGCCTGGGCTGGTCTTTTATTCATTTAGTCAATTTTTATTAAATGCTTACTTTATGTTCAATATTATGCCAGGAACTGGATATTATTGAGATAAAAAGCCAATTCTTACCATGTTGACAGACTTAGGAAAATTCTAGTATTTTAATGATTGTTCTTCAAAAATAAATTTCTAGCTTATTTTTATATACTTGGAGATTTTATCATCATTAGTATGGATGAATCTACATGACAATGTGTCAGAGTTCATTTTAATTAATTAATTACATTTTCAAAAGTGACTTTGGTTTTCTTTAGTTATAGTTGGTCCTGTCTATGCTAGTGAAAATTTTAATCTCTATGGATTTTCATTATATGATTACTCATTTTGTTTGAAAACACAGGAGTAAGGAAACAATATGTTTAAGTATTCACAGAAAAATGACTAAAATGATTAAGAGGAAAACTGACAAAAATAAAATATATTTAATTTAATTTTCAAAACTACTATAAAGATACAGTAAGTCTTAGCTCCTTGGCTAAAAAAAAAAAGAAGAGTGGAAGGAATCATATCTGTTAAAGTTTGGCAGCAATAGTACCAAATAAACTACAGAATGAATGGACTTTTCTGTTTAAACTAGGATCTCTACATACTCCATGTCTCTCAATTATTTTAACTTTAAAATACTTTATTTTTAAAATTCTCTTGCTTTTTATTTGATTATATAAGTAGTACATCTTCGTTTTAAAAACTAAAGACATGTTTTGAAAAATCACTCAAAATCTTATATTCTTAAATAATCTCCATCAAATTTCAATGTTCATCATGTCCAGTATCTCCTTACACAAGCCAAAAATGATTCTGACTTTTTTTTTCTCTTGACTGTGTGATAAAAATGGAAGGTTTTGCCATTCACTTGTGGGGTTTGGAGATGTGTTAGGGAGAGTTGCAAAGAGCTTAAATTGACTTTGGACATGTTGGTTTCAAGTGTCTTTGGTTAATCCAAAAGTGTGAGTTGACAGGGAAAGTTTGAACCAACCCAGGACTCAGAAGCAAGATTTGGGATATAAATATAAAATAGCAGGGCATTATGGGTATGGCTGAGGAAGAAATAACCTCAGGAGAATAGGAACAGTAGTCCCTTTTACAAGTTACATTTGCATGAAAAATAGCATGTGATCAAAGCTAATTTTAAGTACTACTTAACTAAGTACAATGTATTACATATCTAAATGCTGCATATCTACATATGTATTTAATGATATTTTCAAAAATATAATCACTATACAAAAAGACAATACTTTGTGTGTCATATACAAGTACTATAACCACTATAAACACTACTTAGTATAATTTCCTTACCTATTTTAAACAGTCATTGATACATCTATTAAAGATTACCCTATAGGCCATTGTTTCATTACTTTCAATGTAATGATGTCATTCTTATGTTGTAAAGCCATGTTCTTTTTATGTTCTGAAGATTCTTCGGATAATCCTTTGATAATAGATTTTTGAAAATTCGCAATTTGAAAGAAAAGTTGTATTCTTCAAATAATTATGCACTGAATTCAGCCATAGATTTTTTTTTTACAATTAATGTATAATTATATACTAAAAAATATAGCAATACCAAGAAAAATGGACAATAAAAAAACCTACTTGTTAAAGGAAAATCTCAAAAGTTATGTTTAGGATTATCCATTTTAATATCTCCAAAAAAGTTGAATTTATTATTTTATATAAACATTATGTAAGTTAAAGAGAAAAATCAAGTTGTCTCATAGACTGGAAAGTGACTTACTAATTCCCTTTCATTTCCAAACTTCATCAAGCAGTCACTACATTTATGAGGTAAATCAGATGAAATCTAGATGAATTTTAAGATCTTGAATTTGAAAACTATAAAACACTTTATGATTTTGCGTGTCATCCTTGCACAGGGGCCATGCTAATCTCCTCTGTGTTGTTCCAATTTTATTATATGTGGTGCCGAAGCAAGCACCATAGATACGTTTTTAAATGTCCTTAACTTGCATGATCCTGTATTGGTTTCTATAGTACAGAGGTTCTGCTGTGTTTTTCTTTTCCCTTTTTGACCAGCTTAGGGTGGTATCAATATAAATATTTGTAATTTCCTGTTTCTCTTCCTTGTACTATCTTTTGCATATCTTAGTTCATATATGAATGTTTCTCTAAACATACAAATTTGTGGAGCTTCTAACATTGACTATTCATTACCTAAAGTACTAATGCTTATGAAAATTTTGTTTGCAAAGAGATAAACTTTGATGGCTATGAAAAATGTCAATGCATTCTAGAACCTTGTAATTAAATCAAAAGCAATATGAATAACATTATAAAAGGAGAATCACATATCTAAACTATTTAATATAGTTTCTTGTGACTTGTTAAAGCTTCTCATAAAACTCTAGAGCAGGTTGGATAATGTATACAATGATGAATTAGATGATTAAATCAACCTCCCACAGCACTTAAAAATTGAATAGCCATAGAGTTGCTGGTTATTTGGTCTCTTAGCCTGTAGCCACAGTGCCTAGAAATAACAAATTAGGAAATGAATGAATGATGAGTAAATGATGAGTACATTACTGTGTATGTACCATGCACTCTAACTAGTGATTTCTGACTGGCTTTTGAATTGGCTGCTAATATATGAACTTCTTTTGAATAGTCCCCAAAGTAAAAATAATGTTCAAGATTTCAAATATATTTTCTAGATTCTCAGAACTTATTAGTATAGCTATGTAGCATATAGTTATGGGATACTAGGGGAAAATGGTATTTAGACAGTGGAGAATATTTAGTCAAATTTCTAAGTTACTTTTACTTTTAGATAAGAATATAGGCTTTCAGAATAAACAGGAATGTGATTTCTAAGTAATAAAATTCATCCCCAAACATATGCGTCCTATTTTTCATGAATAGTACTACAGGCAGGAATTTTTTGAGGTTGTCCTTTTTAACTTTATTCTTAATTACTCTTTATATTTTTTCTATCCTTCATGGTATTGCACATCATCTTTAAAAGTTAATGCACTTCTTAAACGGTTGCAAATTTTCAATGACTGAACTCTAAACATTTTAATTATCTCCTTAATGTGCTTGTCTAAAAAAAGGTACTGCCTAACTTTAAATATAGTTTTAAATTAAGGCAAAGGAAGCAAAGTTTGAAGTAAATATGTTTTATTAGGTTAATTTTAGTTTGACAGCCTGCAGCTATTATCTAATTATAGAAGGTTGCCTAAAAGAGAAACTCATTAGTATGTGACATACTAAGGTGCATTCTTCACGTTTAGTGTTCCTGTGAAAGGAATCTTACAAGGAAATAGATACACTGTGCTTTGAACTTGCTAGTGTTTTAAATTCATTGAACCAGCATATTTGACTACAAAACAGTTTCCTTCAAAGTAAACAAGCCATCCCACCACAGCTCCACTTGCATACAAATTTTAAAGTTGAAACAAATGGAGCACCAATAGGTCGATTATGTAGTTGGGGATTCCTAGGGCTTTGAAAATATAGGGAGTATCTTGGTATCAAAAAGATATACTTAGCCAGGTGAGGCATGCCTATAATTTCAGAACTTGGGGGGCTGAGAGAGAAAGATTTCATGTTTGAGACCAGCCTCAGCAACTTAGTGGGACTCTCAGCATCCTACTGAGACCTAGTTTCAAAGACAAAAAGTAAAAGGAGTGGCGGTGTAGCTTGGAGGTTGAATGCCCCTGGGTTCAATCTCCAGTGCCACAAGGAAAAAAAAAAGAGAGATACACTTATATCTGCATAAGTCTTGATAAAAAATGAAGCAGGTTAAAATGACAATATATTAAGCCTGTACTAGCTTTATAGAAGATATTAATCTGTGTTTAAAAGCCAAGATTCTCCCACTTCCAGGAAAATGGAGTAGACATATTTTTCTATTCCATCTATGAGTACAATTGCAATTGAAAACCATATATATGATATATATGATATATATGCCAGGCATGGTGGTGCATACTTATACTTAGTAGATACTTGGGAGGCTGAGACAGAAGCATCCCAAAGTACCTACTAAATTGCTGAGACAGGAAAGCCTCAGGAATTTAGGGAGGTCCTCAGCAATTTAGTGAGTCCCTGTTTCAAAATAAAACAGGGCTGGGGGTTTAGCTTGGGGGTAGAACACCCCTGGGCTCAACCCTCAGTACCACAAAAATAAATTAAATTAAATTAAAAAATGAAACAAACATAAGAATGATTTGAAAGGCAGAGACACTGGCTTGGAATCTCATGAACCCAGGACCATCATGGTAGAGCTCCCAAGGTTTCCGTGTGTGTGTGTGTGTGTGTGTGTGTGTGTTTTACTAGGGATTAAACCCACGGGCATTCCACCTCTGAGCTACACCCCCAACCCTATTTTATTTTTCACTTTGAACCAGAGTCTCGCTAAGTTGATGACATCCTTACTAACTTGCTGAGACTGGCTTCAAACCTGTGATCCTCTTGTCTCAGCCTCCTACGTACTGGGATTACAGGCATGTACCACCATGCCTGGCTCCAAGGTTTCCTTATTGTCTCATATATTTCAGACTTGGAACTGAAGAATACAATTCCAGAAGGCTATATCCTTCATGATTCCACCTAAAATTGTTTTTTTGAAATGACACAGTATAGAAATGGAGAACACATTAGTGGGTGCAAGGGCTCAGGAGGGTGGAGAGGGGACGAGGGACCGAGCATGGCTATAGAAGGGCAACACCAGTGAGGGATGTGGTTAATATTGTGTGTTGATTTGACTAGCTTAAGGTATGCTCATCTGATAAAACCTTATTTTTTTGGTGTGTCTATGAGGATATTTCTAGAAGATATTTAAATTTGAATCAGTAGAACAAGTAAAGAAATCCATCCTGACAAGCTTGGGTAGGCACCACCCAAATCTTTGATGACTCTGATAGAACACAAAGGTGGAGGATTGTCTCCTTTTGCACCCAGACATTGGAGCTCTTGGTTCTCTGACCTTCAGACTCCTTAGTTCTCAGGTCTTTGGGCTCATTTTGAATGGTTGCTCTCCTGATTTCTAGATTGCAGATAGTATATTGTGGGATTTCTAGATGTCAGTATCATGAGTTAATTTTCATAATGTCTCAATCTCTCAATCTCTCTCTCCCTCTATCTATCTATCTATCTATCTATCTATCTATCTATCTATACTATATGCAACATATGCAGTGCATATACACATATATACTATACGTAATATGTGTAACATAATACTATATACTATATGTAATTACATAATGTATACTATATGTTAGAGAGAGATCAAAAAGCCTGAGATAGGAGATGGGCTAGGTTCACTCTTTTATAATGACTCATGAGAGAGAATTAACCAGGGTCCCACTAGAACTACCTCAATTCCCTCTGAGGGCTGTATCCAATGACCCAGTCACCTTGACTAGGACCCATCTTTTAAAGGTTGCATACCACATCCCAAAATTCCTACATTACAGACCAAGTTTCCAACACTTGAACCTTTGGGGGACACATCAACCTATATTCAAATCCAGCACCACTTACCTGCTGATCTACCTCTCTGCTTATCAGGCAAGCACCAGGGTAGATCTAGATGGATTCCTGTCACTTGCTAACTATGAAATCTTGAAAAATCTTCTTATTTTCTCTGGGTTTCTGTTGGACCCTCTGTGTGGGTACAGAGATAATTGCATTATATACCTCAGAGGTAAGAGTATTAAATCAGCTTACACATGTATAGCCCACAGCACAGTACCTAATCCATTGTAAACTCTGAATAAATATTACCTATTTTCATCTATTCTTTCTGCATTAGTCAGCATTGTGTGGGAGAACCTTTATTAAACTTTATATAATTAAAAGAATACCCTAGAGATAGTTCGCTCACCAAAGTATATGTCCTTCTTTTCTTTCTGGTTCCTCGGCTAAACTCTGCTTCCCAATTTTGTTCTGAGAGTGAGTGTTGACTAATAGAATGTGAAGAGGGTGGCTTATACCATTTCAGGCCAGACTCATTAAAAACTTCCCACATGTCTTCTCCAGGCTTCTGGGTGGCTGGAATGAAGATGATAAGAGACATACATAGAAGCTACATGTTGAAGATGCAGAACCATTGTCAACCTGGACACCACACCGAAGTATTTGTCCACTTGGTTAGCTGCATCAGGTTGGTAGACATGAACTGCTTTTGCATGAGCTCCATTATATACTTCTTGGGTCTGTTTCTTTCAGCAGTTCATAGAATCTTTGCTGTTAGAGTAGAGAGTTCTAAGGATTGTGCATGTTAATGAGTCCTGGGTATCTGTTTGTCCTATAATGTGATCTTGCAAGTAGACAACAGCTTATATCCTCTGTCCATGCTATCACTCTATGCATAACAAGTCTCTCCTACTTAGTGATTTCATGGCATTCCAGTTGTGGATTAGTTCTAATTTTATAAATATTATCACCTAGTTTTTTTTTAGTTTATCTCAGGATCCTCCATAGGAAAAATTACATTTGTTGCATAGCCTGTTTTAAGTTACAGCACCCCAAACACCAACCACTACCTTCACAATTTGTTTAACATTTTCAAGTGACTTGAGGACAGTAGAGATATGAGCACGTGTGCATGTGTACTTGTGCGCTTGTAATGTTCCTGAGCCACCTAGCACTGAACTGGCTGAATCAAATAAATTTTCAGATTAATTAAACAAAACCTACCTTGCCTTCCCATGTCTTAAGTAAAGTGTTCTCCTAGGTAACAGATCATAGGTTGGAAAAGGAAGGTATTCCTGAATGATCACTATTCTCTGCTGTTGGAAGCAAAATTAATCTGCTTATTCATTTCTCTTAATTCCCTGCTTGTTCTTTCAACAGCTAGGGGTTATTTGGGGTGATGGGAATCTAAAGATACATCAGTGCACATGACAGTCTCAGGAGAGTCATGGATGCATCTGCCCATCTTATGATTTCACTGGAGAAGCTCTTCAAAAGCCTATCTTTGAAGCATTCCTAGATGGAATTGAGATTTTGGAATAAGAAAAAAAGTGTAGGATCAGCCCTCAGAATCACACAATGAGCAAAGTTAATTTCCACCCCGAAAAGGAAAACAAATACCTTTGGTTAGCATAAGAAGTGGATCTTTCTAGGATCACATCCAGCTAAATTGTGGTTTGGGAACCGAATTTTCTGCCCCTAAAAAGTGAAGGACAAGAGCTGCTTCTTTCTGTGAGCACCTGGGCCATTACAATGTGGCCCAAGGGTTGCTACCGCAGAGCAGACTGAGTCCCATCTGGAATGGGGTAAACCATGCATTCTGTCCCTGAAGATTCTAGGACTGCTGGAGTGGGGTCAGCATGATGGTATCTTGGTCAATAGTGGCTAGTTCCGTTGCTGGTGCTTTGTGGAGGATGAACCAGCAGCCAAACAAAGTCAAGGTTGAGCAATCCAGTGGCTCCCTCCCTTTTCCCCCCAACTTCCCTTCAAGCAGCCCCACCCATGTCCTGCAGATGTTAATGTTTGTGAGATGACCTTGCAGATGGCTGGATCAGGGCAGATTTGTGAGTTCACAAGTTCCTCTCTCCCTTTCTCCCCCTCCCTGGTGTTGAGAAGAAGTGTCCTGGCCAGAAGGACAAAACTAGAGCAAGTCATGAGTTTGCTGTTTGTTGTGAAGCAACTGCCACATTGCACATTGTCCTTCATTAGGCTGGTAGTCTTAGTATGACACAGCAGTTTTTGGTCACCTAAACACAGTCTTAGAACTTTTAATAATGCTTTAAACTGCTAATCAGAAGAATAAAGCTTGATGTCTTCTCCCCATCCAGCAAAACACAGGAGTCAGGTGCCAGATGCAGAGTAGCTTTTTAAAAAATTCAGCATCTTGGTCATGAGGGCTTATGATACAAAGCAGTGGAGAAATCTGAGTGTTTGTCTATGTATCATCCAGAGAATCTTGTTTGTAGCTTCAGTTTGAATATAGATTCCGTTTTTAAAATTAATTAATTTATTATTGTGGCACTAGAGATTGAGCCTCAGGGACATTCTACCTCTGAGCTATACCCCTAGCCCTCTTTATTTATTTATTTTTTAAATTTTTAAATAGGGTCTTGCTAAGTTGCTGAGGGTCTTGTTAAGTTATTGTGCCCTGGCCTTGAACCTGTGATCTTCCTGTCTCAGCCTCCCAAGTACTGGGATGACAGGCATGTGTCAATGTGCCTAGCTGGACTCCTTTAATAATCCTTTGAGTTTTCTCCTTGGACTTTGTCTGAGGGAAATGAAATTAATGACACAAAATACGATTTATAAGCCTGTGCATCTCAAACATTGTTTATAATAGGACTCACTGGAAAAACTACAAGAACCTTATATGATACTAGTTAGAAGAATCATTAGATTTATAAAAGTGTGTTGGATCAGCCAGGTGCAGCAGCGCATGCCTGTAATGCCAGTACTTGGGAGTCTGAGCCAGGAGGATCGCAGGTTCATGGCCAGACTCAGCAATTTAGTGAGGCCCTTCACAACTTAGTGAGACCTTGCTTTAAAATAAAAAATAAGGCTGGGGATGTAGCTTGGAGGTAGAACATCTCTGGGTTCAATCCCCTGTTTAAAAAAATTAAAAAGAAAAAAGTGGATCAATTTAACAATATTTATTGACAAAAGAAAACACACATAACATTTTAAAAGTATTTTAAGTGGGAAAAATGGTAGCAAACCAAAACTACATAGAGAATTGTTAAAATAATGTATTGACGTGGTGGGGGCCCAGAGAGAGTACAGGCACACAGCACTGACACAACCACAACCTCAACGGGCCCCAAGTAGCCACAGATGTGCACTCCTCCCACGCAGTTGTGGCTGAGCGCGCATCTAGTTCAGCCTTAGTTGTATAAGGTATGATTAGGCAAAACACAGGGCGCAGGCGCACACCATGCCAACGCAGACCGGGGCCTTATACGCACATGCGCGGCCATGCTGAAGTGGACATGCACCATTCTGCTCAGAAGCCTACTGGAGGGAAGGACCCAGAATAAAGTTGCTGTTTGTTCTCTTCAGATGGCGGCGGCTCTTTGCCCTTTCTTCATCCTGGGCATCTCACTACCTGTAATCACGGCTGGCCCTGAATGGGCCTCTGACACGTGCCAGCATTGGGAAATTGCCCCAGTATTGATTTTCAATAAAATGTGAAGGGCAGTCAGAGCCTGGGTGCTGCACAAGCACTCAGGCAGGCAAGCAAGCAAGCAAAAAAAACCCCCCAAAAACGGAGGGGGGTGGAACAACTTTGCCTGCCACACTTCAAAACTCCCCCCACTCCCCGCTTTATACTTGCCCTTTTTTTAACCTATAATAAGAATGTAGAGGCAATTAGAGTTTTTAGCCTTCAAAATATATATACAATTAAAAGCCCTAAGATCACAAGAAGCTCTACCTGGCACATCTTAAAAGCTGTAGAGATAGCAAGAGCCTTGTGCTCTGCTCTGAGAGATTACACACTGCTGCATTGGCTGTAATTAGCACTTCTGTTTCCCTACTCATCTCCGTGACCTGGCCTTGATATGCAAGATGCAAGCTATAATTGTGCCTCTATTTCCCTATTTTTCCTCCATGACCCAGACTTGATATGCAAGATGTAAGCCCAATATGTTACTTCAAAGCATCACCAATTAATGGGCAACTGATACTGCAGAGGTAGGAAAAGATACACTTGAGTACACTGACCAAGGACAAGATAATACCACTTGCTTAAAATGAGTTGCTAGCCCGTTGTCTTGGGAATACCGATAAGAACACACCAATGGGAAAACTTTACTTAAGGGCCAGGATCTGAGGAGTGGGCAGAGTTCTACTTTCAGGCTCTCCAGCATACCTACCAGGCACACTGTTTCTTCTCTTCCCTTTCTATTTTCTACTGACTTTGCAATAAAATTTTGTTGAAGCTGCAACTGAGCTGCCTATTACTTTTAATTTCTGTATTCAACAAATTTTAGTTGAATTGAGGACAAAAAGACCCCTGAACGCCGTTAAAACTGTAACATGACACACACAAAAGAATGTTTTTTGTTTTTTTTTTTTTTGCGGTACTGGGGATTGAACTCAGGGGCATTCTACCTCCGAGCTCCACCCCCAGCCCTATTTTTTATTCTTTATTTTTGAAACCGAGTCTCACTAAGTTGCGGAGTGCCTCACTAGGTAGCTGAGGCTGGCCGCGAACCCGGATCCTCCGGTGTCAGCCTCCCGAATGCTGGGATTACAAGCGTGCGCCACCACGCCCGGCTACAAAAGAATGTTTTTAACAATATAATATAAAAGTTCTCTCTACACTATTATAGAAAAATACTATCCCAGTGGTAGCAATACTTATCACTTCATGGAAGAATTATCGCTTTTTTTTTTCTTTTATATGGTGTGTGTGTGTGTGTGTGTGTGTGTGTGTGTGTGTGTGTGAACATATATTGCTCATGCCATAATGATAAAGTTACACGAAAATGTTATCAATTTCAGGGTAAAAGCGCAGAATAAACTTGTAGCACAGAAACTCGTTCACACAGTAGATAACAAAGTGAATCAAATATCATATAAATAAATAAATAAACACACAAGGTTTACCCAAAAACTGAACAAGAAAAGAGAAGCAACCATCATGTTCAAAATATGGCAGTGGAGACAAAAATCACAGTCTGGGCCTGAGCAGAGCCCAGCGGCTCCTGTCTTCACTCCTCCACATCCCAGCAGCATGTTGGGCAAAACAATTTGAATCAACAAAATTCTCAGTCTTCTCATTAAGATCTTTCCCCATGATCACCAGGTTAGGGAAAAGCAAGCAAGATGAAGCTTCCCAGATGAGAGTTATTTCAGGAGGAGTCAAAGGCAAATCTGGTATAAAAAAGCCACACCAAGAAAGCCAACAGAAAAGGACCCAAAACCTCTGGGGAGGCCTGAGATGAGTTTTGGAAAAAATTCAAAACCCCAATGGACTCCCTTTCCGTATTCACATAACTTCCCAACGAGGTGAAATGACATTTAAGAAAATCCCAAAGGAGGGAGCTGGTGACCTCCAGTGAAGGATGCACCTCCTCATATCCTCTTCCCTCCCAAACATTTGTCAGCTTCCTCAGGAGACAGAAAGTGGATGCAACAGTTCAGCTCAGTCTCTAAAGTGGTCAGGTGGCTTGGAGGGGCAAGCAAACTCAGTAGACTGGGTGTCAAGAAAAAAACTAACATACATTCTAGGAACAGATTTGTGTAGTTACTCAGATTGACCAGAAAGATGCAAAGAATTGTCATGGAAATTGGGAGAAAATATTATATTAAAAAGAAAAATTCCCACAGGACAAGTTCTGGAGAAAAAAAAAAAATTCTCCAAGGAACTAATGAAATTTCCTTTAAAGTTCAGCCCAAAATAGAAGAATTTAGTAATAATGGAAGTTGAAAAATAAAGGAAGTTATTGGTGATCTGAGGATACAAACAACAATATTACAGAAATAGTATATGAAAAACAACACCATGAAACAGAACTGGTAGTAGAATTACAAACTGCTGATCCAGAAAGGCTTAAAATAAAGAAGAATTACTGTTAAAAAAATACAAAAATCAGGGAGACTTTGATGAATTTGTAGTAAAAATAATCCAAAATATCAGTAAATAAAATAGAAAAAGTATTTAAAAGAATACTAGAATAACACTGTTTTTCCCTGATAGGAACAGAGAACTACTGGATCTGTAAGATTTGAATGAAGGTAGTGAATTTTAGGAGACACAGCATTATCATCAAGGAACCAACATTGAGACATATCTCACTTAATTTATTGAAAGGACAGAGATGCTTTAAAACATTGGACAAGCAAAGCAAGAGATGTTTTGGAACATTGGACAAGCAAAGCAAGAGATGCTTTGGAACACTGGGCAAGTAAAGCAAGTTACCTTTAAGAGTAGAAGCAAAACAGGGATATATGGCTCTGTTTCTTAATGGTAACAATCAATGCCAGAAGACAATGGGAATTTCTATCTTCTGGTTCCTGGCCATGGACTCTGTCCAGGGAAATGGTGATATCTGTCAGGGCATTTCCATTTATATTGGTAATTGTAACAACATGAATATGCCTAACATGTGGAAAGGCCAATGTGTCATCACAATAGTGTATAACAGTTGAGACCTGCACCAAGTCCAAATCCCTTCTGTAAATTATGGCAGTAAATTGGTGAGTTTAGATAGCTCTGTGGCAGTATAGTTAATGAAAGCTGGGATCTGTCCCATGTGAAGGCTTTTTTGAGATTAAAATGAAGAAGCAAGCATTTACAAGATCAACCACTGAGCCCCGTCTCCTTCAGCCTGTTGTGTTTTTTTTTTTTTTTTATGTGATTGAAACCATGCCGAGGATGGCTGAGGCTATGGTAAGCTTAAATATCTACTGTTGGCTTCCATGCACCATCTGCTTGTTTCTCAGGTCATACAGGACTATTGTTCTAAGAATTTGTTGGTACCAGGGCTCTAGCTTCTAGCATGTCATTAATTAAACTAGTAATCTCCTTTTGCCTACCAGGTATCCTATATTGTTTTAAATTAATCACCTGTGTGGGCTCAGGGAGTTCTAGTGGTTCCCATTTAGCATGTCCAATTAAGACTAGCCTGAGGGCAGCCTTACACGCCTTCTGTTTTACAATATGAGGTCAGGGAAACAATTCCCAGTCAGGTTTAATATCCATCTCCATAGTGCATTCAGGTAAAGGAGACCATCTCACTTAAAGTTTGTTCAAGAAGCTCTAATTACCATCCAAACTTTCCTTGTAATCCCATCAACGGTGGCACAATACAGGATACAGCTGAACAGAGATGGAGAGATACACAGGGTGATGTCCAGAGGGTCTGCAGTGCAATGGCTTCTTTCCCATGGCCATGGGGTGTGGAACCCTCCCACCATGTGTATGTGGTCACCAACAGTAGACTTCTCTGGACTGGGTAGTTGAGAGACTTTTTTATTTTTTATTTTTTGGCGATACTGGGGATTGAACCCAGAGGCATTCTACCTCTGAGCTACATCCCAGCCCTATTTTTTATTCTTTATTTTGAAACAGGGTCTCACTAAGTTGAGGAAGGCCTCACTAAGTAGCTGAAGCTGGCCTTGAACCTGGATTCTCTGGTCTCAGCCTCCCAAGTGCTGGGATTACCAGTGTGTGCCACCACACCCAGCGAGAAATGTTTTTCATAGAGACTTTGTCGCCCAGGAATGGTAAATTATTAACTCAATCTCAGCTCCTCCCTCCCTCTGAAGGATAGGAAATGGAGGCTCTGAAGTTCCAAGCTGCTAATCATGGTGTAGCCTTTCTGATCCAGGAGCCTACAACAGTCTTCTCCTTAGCCCAAAATTCTATCCTATCATCACCCAGGAAATTCCAAGGGATTCGATAATTCTCTGTCAGTAACTGGGGTCAAATAGCAAATATTAGAATAAAAGATGCTTCTGGTGTTTCTGTGACCTAGGAGATTATAAGGACTCCATGTCAGGAATGGGGGACAGAGACTAATTTATATACAATGTATTTCTTAATATTTCACAAGTTTGGTTTCCTAATGCTAAAAATCAGCGCTAGAAGATAATGGAAAAATTTTCAACAAATTTTGAGGAAGAACATTTGACTTAAAATAGTAACATGGAGCAAAGATGTCAGTTTTAGTATAAAGGCAATAGGGAGACAGTTCCAATATACAAATAAAAGCAAGGAAAAGACTGTGTGTGTGTGTGTGTGTGTGTGTGTATATATATATCTGTATGGTACTAGAAATTAAACCCCTGGGTGCTGTATCACTGAACTATACCCCTTGCCCTTTTATTTTTTATTTTGAGACAGGGTCTTACTAAGTTGCCCACGCTGGCCTTGAGCTTTTGATCCTCCTGTTTCAGTCTTCCAAGTAGATGGTATTACAGGCCTGAGCTACTATGCTGGACTTGTATATAAAATTTATTGAAAAACACACTTGAGGACAAAGAGCAGCCAACCAAAACACACATGAGTGGAAGGAGCAGAACACTCAGGGATAAAGACAGTGGAGCCATGTCCACAAAGATCTCAAGGAAAGAAAGTGAGACAAAAAAAAAACAAAAAAACCTTCCCGTGATACAACACCAAAGGAGGCAGACTTTGGTGAGCTAGAAACATCTCAGGGGCTGTGATCTGTATGAGCCTTTTCTAAAAAAGTGATTTGATAATGAAATCTAGTTCAGCAAGAAGTAAATACACACACATACATACACACATACACACACACACACACACACTTTTTTTTTTTTTTCTTGACTTGTTTTCTAACCTGCCTTCTCCACATCTCCACTAAGATAGCAAGAAATCACACGGAAGGCGGTGTGGTGGCCCATGTCTGTAATCCCAGTACCTGAGAGGCTAAGGCAGAAGGATCACAGGTTTGAGGCCAGCCTGAGCAACTTAATGAGATCTTCTCTCAAAATAAAAAATAAAAAGGGCCGGGGATATAGTTCAGTGGTAAAGTGCCCCTGGGTTTCAATCCCAGTACTACAATAAAAGAAGAAAAAGAAAGAAAAAAAAATCACAGAGAACTATGAAGGAGCACATTCAACCACTAGAATAATTGCCTCCCCCAAACCCACTCGTTCCCATAACTGTAAATGTAAGCCAAATACTTTGCAATTATGGTTGTCCTCTTTGTCTTTCTGTAAGTCTCATGTCTAGTCCATCAGCACATTCTGTCAGTCCTCCTCTCAAAACACATCTAGACTCCAGCTACTTCTAACGATCTCAACCACTAATAACCAGGTTCAAGTCTCTGCCTGGCAGTGCAAGACCTCTGACTGACACCCTCACTTGTGCACGGGATTCCCAGTCTCTTGCAGTAGCCAGAGTGAGCACTAGAAAATAGCAATTTTATTCTGTTTCTCTAAACAGCTTCCCATCTCACTCAGATTAAAATCCAAAGTCAGTACATGGCCACGATTTCCTACATCTCTTTTCTGATCTCCTGCCCTCCCTCTTCCCTGTTTACTCTCTCCAGCCACACTGGCCTCATTGCTGATCTTGGAACAAGCTGAGGCTGAGTACTAGTTATTCCACCAGCCTGGAATCATCTTCTTCCAGATACCTGAATGGCAGCATGATCACGTTTTATTTAGATTTCTGCTCAAATAACCTGAACGCAGACATTTCTTGATCACTTGAAATATACAAACACCCACTTTCCATTCTCTTTTCTTTCTTATTTTTTCATGAAATATACCACTACTGACTGTCATTGGTATATATGACACATACTATATTTATGGTTATGTATGTTCTGTAAGTACATGTTATGTAAATGTTTGCATGCAGGCCCTGGGTGACTGCAGTGCTGCCAGAGATTTTAGGGGCTTCAAAGCCTGTTGAGTGTACCAGCACTGGCATAGGTCTGGGAAGGAAAGGATGCTTGCCCCTGCTCTCACAACACTTGGAAACTTCAGTCGTCCCGGTGGCTCAGTATAAAAGAGAACAGAGTTCAGAGGGGGAAGCTGGAGATTCAAAGTTCACCAAGAGGCCATTGCACAACAAAGACAATGCTTACCAGGAGAAAAGGGCAAAGGGCCTTAAGGTGGTGCTGCTCTCTGAGGGCGGCGTTCCAGATGGGCAGGAAGCCTGAACTGCAGAGCTGCAAGCCACCTCAGGAAAAGCACACACACACATACACACACAGTCTAAATCGAGACTGGGCACCAACAGGGGCCCCAGCGTGGATGGAACCCGACCAAAGCAGACCAGGGTGGTTATGATGGGAGATCTTTGTCCTTTGCCCTTTGCCCTTTGCCTCCTCCTCCCTTTTCTTCTTCTTCCCCTCCTACCCTCAACTTCCTTTTCTCTCTTCATTTCATCTTCTCTCTTCTCTCTTCCTCCATCACTATTACCATCCATTTTCCTCCTTTTTTGTTTGTTTGTTTTTGGTACTAGAGGTTGAACCCAGGGGCATTCTATCTCTGAGCCACACCCCCAGCCCTTTTTTAATTTTGAAAGAGCTGGTTGCTAAGGGTCTCACTAAGTTGCTAAAGCTAGCCTCGAACCTGTGATCCTCCTGTCTCCAAAATACTGGGATTTACCCCAGGCTTCCTCCCTTTTTTTTTTTTTATTATGGATATATTAGAAAGAAAAAAATGTTAAAAATGATGAGTGAAATGTTGAATAGGTGAGGTGAGTCGAGGACATGGAGGAGATACTTATAATGCCGTAGAAATCGTCTTGTGGTGGGAGGCTCCCAAGCCAGGCCCAGTATTTCAGATTCTAGCTGTATGAGCAGCTGTTCCTGCAGTGGAAATGCTGCTGACATCTGAAGGAGGATCATTTGACCTTTAGTGAGACTCTGGCCTAAGGTTCTCTTTTAAAAGTTAATATATTATTAGCTAACTATCATTAGATTTCATTCCTACCAGAAAGTATCCAGCAACCCTTTCTAAGGAAAGTATGAAAGTTGTGGACAGATCCAATGAAAGATTATACTTTCTGAGAAAACATGTTAGTATGCAAATACTTTTGCCAGAATTATACATGACAGGATAAAGCATTATTTGGTCAGTTTAATTTTTTAAAAATTCTGAATGTTGTAGCATAACTTTTTATAACTCTAGCAATAAAGATACTTATTCAACAAATTAGATAATCTCATAATCCATTTTGGGCAAAAGATGGGCAATATGCCACAATCTAGATTAGGTACATAATTCATGGCTATATAGACAAAATACAATAGAAGGTTTAGGAAAATATGTAGATGAAAGTGCCAAAGAATTTGAGTGTTATATCATCTGAGAATCAAAGAAATCAGTGATTTTCTGATTTGAATTATTTATTTTGACTGCAAAAAGTGACAAACAGAAAGATAAAAAAGTGAAAAGAAAAAAAAGAATCTTTTTCCTTTACTCTAGTTCAATTTTTTCTTCTTATTGTACACACTTTCAAATTTAACCCAGAAAAAGTAAAATTTATATGTAGTTCAGATACCTCTCTTATGAGCTACAAAGACTAAAATAAAATCCCTTCCATTAAACTCTGGAGTTAAAAGTCATCACGTTTAGCTGAGTGTGTTGGTGCATGCCTGGAATCCCAGTACTTGGGAGGCTGAAACAGAAGCATCACAGGTTCAAGTCTAGGCTCAGCAACTTAATAAGACTCTCAGCAACTTTGCAAGACCCTGTTTCAATATAAAAAAAAAAAAAAAAATAGAAAGAGCTAGGGTTGTAGCTTGGAGGTAGAATGCCCTTGAGTTCAATCTCCAGGGGGCTAAAAAAAAAAAAAAAATCTCATGATGTTTAACATATGGATGATGTGTATTAGCCACAGAGCATGAACTTTGCTGACTAATCAGCTAGACAGCAGTTGAGCCAGCACTTAGAGGAGGTCAGAAGTTACTGCTGGGAAAGCCCAAGTTTGAAGAACTAGGAAGACAGAGAAAAGGGCAGGAACTCCCTAGAGGAATCAGGGTGTTTAATGGTTCAGATAAAGGGAATGTGTTTCTGTATTTTTATATCAGAGATATACAGGAGATAGTTCCCTAAAAGTGAGTCTGTCTACAGTCACACACTTTATTTAGGAAAAGCAAAGCAAAACCAGAAACAACAATAACAACAACACAACTCCTATGGGCATCTTTACACAACAAAAAATGTTTAAAAAGTGTCCTTTGTTACTCTAATGGATGTAACAGTCAACAGCCATCCCTCTGTAGGAAACCTTGCAGGGTTTAGGGATGTGATTAATTTAATCTGTGACTCCCTGTTCCCTTTTAGATCTTCCTTTTAGAACTTTAGAGGGGAAGCTTAGGAGTTCTTACACCTCCCCCTGCTGGCAGCAATCAAGAAGTGCAGCTTTCATATGTAAATGTACAGCATGTTTATCGTGAAAATAATAGCTAAATATAATATCAGTTTCTTATTTTATTTTATTTTTGTGGTACTAGGGATTGAACTCAGGAACTTTCTACATCTGAGACACACCCAAGCCCTATTTTTATTCTTTATTTTGAAACAAGGTCTCACTAAGTTTCAGAGGGCCTCACTAAATAGCTGAGGCTGGCCTTGAACCTGTGATTCTCCTGTCTCAGCCTCCCAAGTACTGGGATTTCAAGCATGCGCCATCACACCTGGCTCAACTTCTTATTTTAAAAACAAAACAAGATTCTTTCCATACCTGATCTCTGAAAAAAAAAAAAAAAAACTGAACCATAAATTAAAAGTGCAAAAAGTAATAATAAAATATTTTGGAGATCCTATTTTCCAGAAGCTGGACCAATAGTGGATCTTATGTTGAAGCATGTAACTCAAGAGCATAGCTTCAAAATTTTACATTTCTGAAATATGAACCCAGCGAGAACTTACGACTTTTCGGACTTTTATTTAGATTGTATCGGCTTGCTGTCATCCTCCCCACAGATCCTGTCGTTGTCTGTGGGGAGACCAGAGGATGGTGGTCAGTAAGTCTGCCCCCACGCACTTGCTCCAGCCTCCTTGCTGTGCCTGCAGTTGGGCAGCTGTGATGTGTCACTTAGGAGTCCTCAGACTGAGGAACCAGCCCCTGACCCCTAGCTGTCTCCTCTGCCACTGTGGGCCAAGCAGATGGCCCAGACAGAGGACTGTTCCTGGGGCCCCCATACTTGAGGGCCTACGTAGACAGTCTCTTGATTGACTGCCTGTTTTAGTTTGGGGCAACATTTACTTTCATAAGTCTAAATGAGAGGCTTATGGCTCTACGTCTTGACTAATAAGATTTCTAACATCTCTTCTTGTTTCATCTCCCCCAATATGATCTTTTTATATCATTACTTTAGTTCTCTCTCTCTCCCTCCTTTTTTTTTTTTAAACTTTTGTATCTTTTTTCTTTTTGTGATATTGTGGATTGAACCCAGGAGCGTTCTACCTCCAAGAGAAACCCCATGCCCTATTTTATTTTTTTTATTTTGAAACAGGGTATTAGTTGCCCTCAGCAACTTAGTTGGCCTTGCTTGCTAAATTCCTGAAGCTGACCTTGAACATGTGATCCTCCTGTCTCAGTCTCCCAGTGGAATTACAGGTGTTTGCCACCATAGCCGGCTTACTTCTATAACTTTTAATGTATTCTTAGCCTCTCTCCCTTTATCTTTCCATCAGTTTGTGACAATACTTTTGTTTCCCCCTTTGTGAGATGAGGAAGTGAGTTCTATGGCCCTTTTCTCCACAGGATCTCTTCCTCCTAAAGTCTAATTTGCAGCACACTTTTGCAGATTATTAACATTTACAACTTCTCTAGCACTCCTAGCTAAGTCTTCCATGTTTTGTCAATGCCTTGATGATAAGGTTTGAAAATCGATAACTAATATTTACACTGGTCTACTTATACTCCTATTCCATGTAGGGGACCAGCTCCTTCAACCATTTTACTATCTCTGCCTCCATAGCCTTTGCTTCTTGGTCATTGTAAGAAATGCTTTTAAAGTCAACTTGATTCTTCTTTTAAATGCTTCATCAATTATTAAGTTCATGTCACATTTAATTTGCGTTTTATCTAGACAATGAATTTCATGACGAGGATTTCTTGTTTGTTTTCTTGGAGGTTTTTAATTGCCTTTCTTTTTAACATGTGCTGGCCAAATGCATATCTGGTTTTCCCCTTGTTTTTCTCATGCACCTAATATGGACTGATCACTCTATAAAAATATTCGACTACTTCTGAATATCTTTATTTTCTCCAGGGTATACTGATTTTTCTCATATCTCTAGTGATAGTTGGCTAACCATTCAGGGTTCATAGAAGAAAGGGTACTTGAAATGGATTTCCCCTGCTATTGGATTTTTAACTGAAGTTTCACCCTTCTTGGGAATTACCCTGGACAGCTCTGTTTGGGGCTGAGCCAGCACAAGTGTGATTCCTGCTCTACTCTGCTCATATCAATACAGTTCCACCCTTCCTTGCTGTGGGAGGAGGGGATAGTGGTCACATTTTTTTTTTTTTTCCAAAAAAATTTTCTACCTGTACAGGTCTGCTCTTGTAGCTCTAGGGCCAAGCAGTTTCACTTTAGAGGAAGAGGATCTAGAACTAGCCTTTCCAATTGCAGGATGAGGAGTACTTTCAGTGGTTGGGGAAGTAATAACAAAAGCCTTCCCTGGAGGGAATGTCAACTGCCTGGGGGTGGGAACTTAGAGTAGCACAAAATGGTCCACCAAACAGCTTCCTGGACTCCTCTGCTTCAACTTCCTTTCCTTTTCCTAACTTTGGCCATCTGCTCATTCTGAACTCAACATCTCTTGTGGGTTCTACTAGACAGATATTTCTCCTGGTAGCATATTCTGGACTAATTTTACTCATTGTTTCATTTAAAGATTCTCTTCCGCCCTATTTTATATACATTTATTGGTGTATTATAGTCTCACAGCATAATGTAGTTCAGAGTCATAGTGACATATATGCACACAGCACTTGGTGAACTTTCCCCGGCTCCCTCCCCAATCCTTACCCTTCTCAACATCCACTCTGTTTTTCCAAACAATTTTTGAAACGTCTGCACATTGATAACTTTTCCCAGCCATCAT